>CM073500.1:49613286-49825786 GCA_037074585.1 Biancaea sappan | reverse complement strand
AAGAGAAAACACGTGGGAACTAACTGATTTGCCACCAGGGGAAAAACTATTGGAGTAAAGTGGATTTTTAAGACAACACTGAATGAAAAAGGGGAAGTGGACAAGCACAAAGCTCGCCTTGTTGCCAAGGGATATAATCAATAGTATGGAGGACTTCTTTGAAGTTTTTGCACCAGTGGCTCGATTAGAAACAATTCGAGCAATTATTTCTCTTGCTGCACAAAAATACAAGAAGATCTACCAACTTGATGTCAAATCAGCATTTTTACATAGAGAGATTAATGAGGAAGTCTTTGTTGAACGACCTCCTAGCTATGTACAGAAAGGGAGTGAATCCAAGGTATATCGTCTCAAACAGGCACTATACGGACTCAAACAGGCTCTACAGCCATGGTATAGCCGAATAGAATCATATTTCATCAAGGAAGGCTTCAGTAAATGTCCCCATGAGCATACATCGTTCATAAAATTAGCCAATGATGGTAAGATTTTAATTGTGTGCCTTTATGTTGATGATCTTATATTTACTGGAAATGATGAAGGGCTGTTCGAGCAATTCAAGAGGTCCATGAAGATTGAATTTGATATGACTGATCTTGGCAAAATGAGATTCTTTCTTGGCATTGAAGTGTTACAGACAATTGATGGCATTTTCATAAGTCAAAGAAAATATGCACAGGAGGTGTTAGAAAGGTTCAAAATGGATCAATGCAACCCAGTACATAATCCTGCAATTCCTGGCTTCAAGCTTATTCGTGATGAAAGAGGAGTGAGAGTTGATAGCACGTTGTATAAGCAAATTATTGGCAGTCTTATGTACTTAAAAGCTACACGCCCTGATCTTATGTTCACTGTGAGTTTAATCAGTAGATACATGGAGCATCCTACTGAATCTCATACATTGGCAGCTAAAAGGATCTTAAGGTATGTGAAAGGTACAGTCGATTTTGGGATATTTTACAAGAAAAGAGGAGATGAAGGACTCATTGGGTACACGGACAGTGACTATGCTGGTGATCAAGATGACAGAAAGAGCACTTTAGGTTATGTTTTTATGATGAATTCAAGAGCAGTATCATAATCTTCAAAGAAACAACCAGTGGTTACTATTTCCACTACTGAGGCAGAGAACATTGCTGCTGCTTTAAGTGCATGTCAAGTGGTGTGGCTAAGAAGAATTTTGGGAAGCTTGGGTTTAAGGCAAACTGATCCGACAGTGGTCTACTGTGATAATGTCTCAACCATTAAGCTTTCAAAGAACCCGGTAATGCATGGACGTAGCAAGCACATAGATGTGCATTTTCACTTTATTTGAGATCTTGTGTGTCACATCTCAAAAATTAAACATGTGAAAAGATACTATTTTTAGGAAAAATCTCAGTGGTATCCCAAAATCCGAGAATATCTTAATATCTACAACTATTCATTTGGTAAAATTCTCAAACATGAGTTATTTACATCTACTCCATAAAATTTTACATTCAAACTTTATCATATATTCCACACAACAGAATTATAATCATCTAAATAACAAACATAGGTACATATAATTTGATATGTTTAAAACATCGCAAGCCTAGGAGACCTATACAAAGTATAAAACATTCCTAAAATTAACATTAATCAGTACTAATATCCTACCAGACAAAGATAGAGAACAACTTTAAGGGGCTCCTAATCCTCAGTTGGATATTCTTCCTCCTCACTTACTATATATGAAAAGACAATCACAAGGAGTGTGAGTTTATTTAAAAACTCAGTAAGTAAATAACTATATTATATAAAATATCACAAGTACAAATACTATACTTACTAACATAGTCAATCTATCATTCATTTTACATAACTGTAGTATTATATTTGTTTGAATTTACGTATGATTTCTTGGATGATTAAACTTTTAATCACTTTGCATTTGTGCCGTAGATTTGCATATGATTTCTTGGGTGATCAAACCCTCAATCACTTTGCATTTGCGCCGTAGATACTTGCACCGAGTGACCTAAAAATTTAACCATCAAACTCTTTGTTTCTTTCACTTGATCCTAAGTTCCAAATATGATCTCTAAAACCTTTTGAAAGGTTAAAAATGAATTATAAAAACAAAATTGAGTTGATTTATGATTTTTCCCAAACTTTCTCAAACATTCACATAAATGGGTTATACTTAAAATATGGGATCATGATGCCAATTCTTTCCATAAAACAATTTCCTTAACCTTCTCAAAAGAGAACAAGAGAAATAAGCAAAGAAAATTATATTTATAGAAAAATCAAGAAAATACCCAATTTCTTCACTCAAGGCATCAATGGATGAATTGGAGAAATAGAAGAAGATGATAGTTACCTCTAACTCCGGTAAATTCCAAGAGACCAGAAAATAATTGGAGAATCAAATATCAATAGAAAAAGTTGGAAGATATTGATGAGAGAGTTGAGAGAAAACTCATTTCCTCCTTCTTGCCTCTTTTTGTGTAATCGTAAAAATGGAAGAAAGAGAAAAGATGAAGATTATAGGACTAGATGGGTTAATGGGTAATCCATAAGTACCCTTACCCAATATCCAAACTTACTTGATCCATATAACAAGACTTATAATTATTTTTTCAAGTAAAATAAATTCAATCTATTTTTTTCATAAATTTTACTATTCTTAAAAATACATCACACAACGTTAAGGATATATAATCTAGTCATTTAATTTAATTTTTATAAATAATATTCTAAAATTTTTTATAACTCTGCCTTAAAGCAATATTGTTTACTGTATCCATATGCGACATTATTATATATACGTGCAATGCAAAGTACAGAATTTTCATCAGCCATCACGTAACCTTTCTGTACCTGGATGGCATTTTTCTTTTCATCTTTAATTTCTCCCACTTATGTTTTTTTTTTTTCTCTCTCTCTCTCTCTCTCTAACACTCTAATAGCATGATTTATTTTTGTCGTTGCCTTAACGTTTAAAAAATTAGACCCATTAAATTAATTGAGATATTAATTTTAAAGTTAATAATTAAATTATAGTTAAATTAATAATATTTAAAATATATAACTAATATATATGTTATTTATATTAAAATATTAAGAGATATAATATATAATATTAAAATATTTAAAGACATATTACAAATGTATATTTATATTTGTCTTAGATCTTTTCATAATAATTTAATTTTTTGAAGCTTTTTTGAAAATATATAATAATATTTAATAAAAAATAAAAAATTTAGAATAAATTTGAACCGATTTTATTATTATTATCTGTTTGACTGATTTTCTACTGATTGATTGGTCTAAACCAGACTAGAGACATAATTGATTAACCAATTTTCTAATCGAACTGTTTGATTTAATTTGATTCTCTGAACCATTTCTCCAAATTATAATTTGAACTCCATTACAGTAATTTTAATATAAGATAGCATATTTGAAAGTTTTTCTATTAACATAATTTTACTCTCAAATTATAATTTTAATAAAAAATTTATGTTGTTACTTTTATAAATTATGATTTCTCCAAACTTAAATTTTTTTAAAATTAATTTTGTAAATTATAATTTATCAAAACTTAAATTTTTTTTAATTATTTTTCAAACACACAGATCGGTAGAGATGTGGAGATGTTATTGCAAAAGAGCATTAAATGCATGGAATATAAGAATCTTTAGTTGATTTATTGTATGTAGTCCGTACTGCTATTGCCCACCAAATATAAGAGCGTTAAGCTTTTTCCCTCAGATCAGACTCTACGCAGTACGTACTGCTATTACCCACCAAATATCAGAGCCTTCAATTCATCGATTCATTGTACTTTTGATTTTTTTTTTATATTCAAGGGACTTTCTTAAATGAGTCAAATTTAAATTTGAGGATAACTCTATTGAAAGTTTAACATTTTAAGGGAGTAAATATTTTTATTATTAAATTATCTTAAGATTTATGTGTATGATAATAAAAAAATAATTTATATAAATTTTAAAATAATATAATAATAAAAATATTTAATTTTTTGAGATATCGAACTTTCTATATATATATATATATATATATATATTCTAAATTTAATACCTCATTGATATCAACTACTTCTATTAGTGTACTTTTGATTTGATTTGCTTTTCCATTATAAGTTGCAAGTTCACAAGTCATAGTAACCGCAGCACCAGGGCTTTCCATGATTTTCTCCCTCCCATTTTATGTACACTGGGATTTTTATTAATAATGTCAAATGTGTCAATATAAATCGGTCTGTCACATACTAGAAATAAATGAATCAATTACGGATCTGATTCATTTATAAACAAGTTTTAAATTGAATGTTAAAGACGATCACTCATGTTTTTTTAAAAAAAATTATATTTAAATAATATAATTTTAAAATTAGTAAAAAAAATCAATTATTTTTTATTAAATTACAATTTATACATGATTACCTTTTTAATATTTTTAAATGATTAATAAATTCAATTTTTCATATTTTTAAAATTAATTATATTATATTTAAATTTAAAAATTTTATATTTATTTTTAAAAAATTACAAAAATTTTGATATCTAAAATTACTTATTTATTAAATATAATTTAATAAAATATAAAAACATAATAAAGTGAAGTTACTTATACTAAATAATATAATTTTATAAAAAAATAAAAATAAATAACAGGCCGACTTGCGGGTTATTTATAAACAAACCTAATGTTGACTTGGGGGTGATGAGTCAATTTCACTCTACTAATTTTTATCTTATTATTTCATGTAGTCAGCATTAAATAACAATATCTAGTATTACATGAAATAATCTGTGATGATATATATATATATATATATTTCAAGCAACATACTGTTATCAAATCATCATTAAAATATTTTGTCGTCTCATATCTCGAAATAAAATGTAGTAAAACTTTTACCACTACTAGAAAACCCATTATTAGCGACGGTCCGTCGCAAATCTGTCGCAATTTTCATCGCTGATTTAAAATTGTAATATAAGGAATTTGTGACGGAATTTGCGATAGAAAAATTCCGTCGCTAATTAAATTTCCGTCACTAATATTAGCGACGGAATTGTCCGTATCAGAAATCCGTCACAAACTTTTTTTTTTGTTTTGCGACGAAATAATCCGTCGCAAAATTCTGTCGCAAACACTAGTTAAATTTTTTTTTTAACTTTTTAATGTATCATTAATATTTATAGTCATTTATTTAAAAGAAACTTAATTTTTTTGTTTATTTGTCTAACATTTTCAGAAATTTTACTCTCTCCCTCCAACTTCTCATATTATTCATATAGGTCTTTGATAAAAATTTATTCCTTATTCTTTTTCATGTTCTAAGACCATATTTAGGTTCATATAGGTACATAGGTCACAAATATATTTTGTTTTAAAATTATAGCTATTACTACAAACTTTTGATTTTATTCACTTAAGTCATTGGTAATAATTTTTACTTTATCTTTCTCATGTTCTAAGATCACACCTAGTTTCATCTAGGTCTGTAGGTCACAGATATATTTTATTCTAAAATTATAGCTATTCTTACAAACTTTTGATTTTATTCACTTAGATCCTTTGAAAAAAATTTCTTTTATCTTTTTTATATTGTAAGACCACATTTAGTTTCATCTACATCCACATGTCACAAATATATTTTTTTCTAAAAATTATACCTCTTAAAAATTTATTTTAAAATAAAATTAAACTTTTAATTTAATTAGTCTAATATTTATATATAGTTTTTATTTGTAAATATAATATATTTTTTAACTTTACCAATTGCCATTACCTTCTCTGCCCAGAGCCCCAGAAACGCACTATCCCTTTTGCCCACACACGCATAGTCTGAGTCAAGCATCCACAGCCAGTTGAAGTGTTCGGTGAGTCCCCCTCCGATGATCTAGCATTCATGAAGCTTGGTTCACGGTCTGAACCACAATGTGGTTCACGAGATCGTGAACCAGCAACTGGTTCATGGTTCACGACCAGGCGTGAACCAGATCTGGTTCACGCACCTGGTTCACGCCTGCGTGAACCAGAATTCTGGTTCACGCCTGCGTGAACCAGATTTCTGGTTCACTTGTACCAGAAATTTCTGGTTCACTTGAACCAGAAATTTCTGGTTCACTTGAACTAGAAATTTCTGGTTCACTTGAACCAGAAAAATTCTGGTTCACTTGAACGAGAAATTTCTGGTTCACTTGAACCAGAAAAATTCTGGTTCACTTGAACCAGAAAAATTCTGGTTCAGTTGAACCAGAAAATTTCTGGTTCACTTGAACCAGAAAATTTCTGGTTCAGTTGAACCAGAAAAATTCTGGTTCACTTGAACCAGAAAATTCTGGTTCACTTGAACCAGAAATTATCTGGTTCAGTTGAACCAGCAATTATCTGGTTCAGTTGAACCAGCAATTTTCCACCAGTCTAGTATTATGAAATGGTTGTTTGTCAAAATGGAATTGAAGTGTGGAATTTCAGTCTAGTACATATCATTTTAATGAAGAGTATGCAATTAGAAATCTCTTGCTGTGGTTATAATTATGGACACTATCTTTATCATGCTCAATCTTTTGTCCCCATTTTCGTCAAAGAATGTGATTTAAGGATATTGTGGCCATGTTTAATCTTTATAATTAAGACCGAAATATATATATATATATATATTACCTAATTATTCTGTGCACAATTTAAGATTAATGATGTCTAAGTTCACAATTTTTTTCTATTAGTGTGGAATTATATCAATTCAGATGTCTAGCAGTCATACGAGGCGAGGTGGAGGGCGCAGAGGAAGTCATCTCACAGTCCGCCTGCATCCCCTACAACCATCTACTTCTACATCACCAGTCCCATCTCCTCCACAGTCAACTAGGCCAAGCACATCCTCAGAGCGTGTACTTTCAACTCAAACACCATCCACACACCCTTCATCTGCTGAGGAGCCACCTACCCCTGCTAGTAATCAGTCGAGTCACCATCCTAGCGGGACTGATCCCACTGACGGTCGACGTTGGATACGCCCTGATAAGGATACGTGAGTTATACTTAAATTCTTTTGTTTGTTAAATTTTTGTTTTTAAGTACTAAGACTTATATTTTCAAAATTGCACAGTTTTTATCCAGTTGTTGACACCATACGAGAAATTTCCCCGATCATACAGGGAAAGTATGAGGCACCGGCATACAACTTTAAGACTACTCCTCCGGAATTGTGGAAGTTATGGTTTCAGGAATGGACGGTAAATTTTGGTTTTGACTGACTTTTTTGTTATTTTTACTTAAAAATATTAACTTTTGTTTACTTTGTACAGAAACATTACAAGTGGTTGCCTGAACATGATTCTCAGATAAAAAAGAATTGGAACAAGAAGTGCGGATACATATTACGCAACATGATGTGTCGCATCCGGAGTGAATATCGATCTCATCCTCGGCCTAAATGGATTAGCGAGGAAATCATGCAGCAGTTAATTCAGGCATGGGAGCAAGATGATTACAAGGATAAGTGTGAGAAGGCACGTAGAAACAGGGCGTCTAGTACTGGGGGCACATTACACACTGGAGGCAGCATTCCTTCCTCTGAGCATATGCGTCGGCTGGTAATATCTTATCTAGACTTCTTTTATTTTACTTACTTTTTTTTTGAATTAGATAATCATCTTGAAATTATATAATATTCACTATAATATGTAGGAGTGTCAAAGTGGAAGAAAGCCTAGCTTGATAGATTTGTTTATACGCACCCACAAGAAGAGGGACAACGGAGATTTCGTTGATGTGCGATCGCGAGAAGTCTATGTGAGTATTTTGAAATCTTCTATTTTTTATATTAATTTTCTTAACTATATAATTAACAATATAAATTATATGGTTATAAATATTTAACAGGAGGAATATACTAGATTGAAATCATCGCAATCGTCAGTAATAGGTGGGGGTAGCGAACAACATGATGATGATGTTGCCGATGCAGAGCTATGGCTTCAAGCAGTAGGAGGAAAGAACAAGAAGGGGCGCATATTTGGCATAGGGTCAGAGGCACGTGAGATATGTTGCTCTAGTTCCTATGTTGCCCCGTTATCAGGTCTTCATCCTGACTTTGAGGAAGAATTACAACGTCGGATGGAGCCTATGATGGATGAGCTTAGGGCTCATAAGGATGAAATCAACAGTCAGAAAGAGAAGATTGATGCCCAGACACAGATGTTGCAGAGTCAGGCAACTGTCATCAATGAGATGCGTGCAATGATGGACCGCTTCATCAATTCAGTTGGCAGGCAGATGGATACTCCTACTGAGGATGATGAGACACAGCCCCCGGATCACCCCATTGACTAGTTTATTTATAGTAACTTGTATTTTATTGTAAATGATGATGGATGATGATTATATTTTGTTATAATTTTGTATCTCATGATGATGATGGATCATGAAGAATTATGTATATAATATGTAAAGTTTTTTTGTTGTAAATGCTGGCTGAAGTTTCTTTGCTATATTAATGTATATTCACAGGTTCAATTTATGTTTGTAATTATTGTTACCGTTAAATATATAAAAAAATCTATCTAAAAATTTGCGAAGGAATTAGCGACGGATTTTTCCGTCGCTAAAAACACAAAATTTAGCGACGCATTTGCGACGGATTTAGTGATGGAACAATCCGTCACAAATTAGCGACGGATTTTGTGATGGAAATATCCGTCACAAATTTGTGACGAAAAGTTTTCCGTCGCAAATTCTTAAAATTTATTTGCGACGGATTTCCAAATTTGCGACGGAAAAATTCCGTCGCTAATTCTGTGACGGACACAATTCCGTCACAAATAATTTGCGATGGACATTTTAGCGATGGATGTTTTTCCGTCACAAAATCCGTCGCAAACCCGTTTGCGACGGAATTTCATTACTTTAACGACGGATTTTTCCGTCGCTAATCAATTGATTTCTTGTAGTGTTATACATATCTCCAATTTTCTTTTTATGGTGAAACATATCGCCAATTTTATTCTAATATAAAATTGTTGTCTTATTTTTTATAATCGATATGTTAGTAAAAGATATTAAATAAATTTATTATTCGGAAGAACACTTATTGTGTAAAAAATTCATTTTAATAACAAAAAATAAATTAAATATAATATTGAAATGAAGAGTATTCAGTACTACTACAATAAATTAAAGAACTCAAAGCAAGACTTGCTTAATTTATTGATCATGCATGCAGATATGAAAGAATGAGCTAAGAACTACGAATCAATCCTCCGTCGTTGTAAAACAAGACCTAATCCAATCGAAGTTATTCAATCTCTGATCAAGAAAATAGCCCCAAATGGATCGAAGAAGACGAAGAATTTTCGAATGCCTTCGCATTTTCTGACCCAAATTGCAGCCTCAGATACTCAGAAACCCCAACGAAGGTGTAAAGGCACGCCGATAATTTGCGTTCATACCTCATCCCCAGAGTTTCTCTGAGCAACAATGGCTCGTAATTCCCATCTTCATATTCTTCCTTCTCTATTAGCCCCATCATCTCCTCTGCTATCTCGAATGGCGAAGAAGACGAAGAAGAAGAAGAAGAAAAATTTGATCCAACACTATCCACAAATTGGAAATCCGTGAGCCCTATATCACATTCCTCATCAAATATTCCTTTTTCCTCCTTAATCTCTTCGATTTCCTCATCCAGATTCACTTTCTTTCTGCCATAATTTTCTTCGCTAAACCCTGATTCGTCCCAGTTAGTTGTGTCTCCTGATGTGAAATTGGCGCCATTTATTAATATCCTATTTTCCGGCGCGCAGAAAAAATTACCAAAATGGGGTTCTGGTTCGAGTTTTAACCTTGTTTGGTTACTCGAAAAATTAGTGACTTCGGAATCAGAGGGGAGCCTAAGAAGGACGGGATTAACTATCTTTTTTCCTTCTAATTTACCCTCACTTTCCTCCTGAAACCCTACTTCTCCAACATCCGAATTCGATTTCTTCCCGCAACCCTCCTCTTCGGTGAAATTCACCTCGTCACCTAAACAGTGATAATCACCATTACTAGTCGCGTCACCAGATTTAAAATTGGCGCCATCTACGAAAAACTCATTTTCCGGGGCGTCTAGAAAATCCCGAAGTAGGGGTTCTTGTTCTTGTTCTGTTTGGTTACTGGGAAAACGAGTTACCGTAGAAGAAGAATACGAAGAAGCAGAGGCGGCAAAATGGTTATTTCTGGCTTTGAGCTTGAGAAGGATGAAATTGGCGATCTTTCTGGGAAGAACAGGATTTGCAGGCGAACACTGGGAAGGCCAGAAGTTTCTGCGAGTGTTGGCTCCACGAAGCAAGCAAGCTGCTTCATCGTATGCTATCGCCGCTTCCTCTGCAGTATCGTAAGTGCCTAACCACACTCTAATGTTCTGGATTGTGTCTTTGATCTCAGCCACCCATCTCCCTGATGGCCTCTGGCGAACCCCGATGAATCGCTTTCTCGCTGATCGTCGAGCTCTGAGAAGAGAAGCTGCCATTTCTGCTGCTTCTTCCCACTCAACGTTTGCTTCACTGTGTTCTTTCGTTTTCACCATCTTTAAGTTTCTGTGTTTGATTGGGATGATGAGTGGGAGAGTTTATGGGTGAATGTGAATTTATATGATTAAGTGGAAGGAAGGTGTTGATGTTGAGCATGAGTGAGAATTGTGAGATTTTTGAGGGGATGTTATATGGAATGGTTGTATTGTATCTATACTATTGTTGTTTGTCCAATTCGGCATTTTTAAGATTTGTAAGTTTAGATTCAGAAGCTGACATAAGTTTCGTTTTCGGTTTAAAGGAGAGTTCAAAGATGTGTCCAGCACTGGGAAGCTTCCTTCGCAAATGGATAGGACTAAGTTCACTAACTTCTGAAACCAGGGACTCGCTAAAAAATCCACTCTAGACTGGAGCTACCAGTGCCCCATGTCACTCACTAGATTTACGATACTATGACTAAGAGTAAGTAATTTTCAAAAAAATATTATTGTTAGTCATTATGAGCCACCAGTACCCTATATTAGTCACTCAATTTATAATCAGACAATTGACAGTAAGTGATTTTAAAATAAAAATTATCGTCAGTCGTTTGATTACAATTAGACAGTTGGCATGAGCTATTGACGCCCTATGTTAGCCATTTAATTCGTAATCAGACAATTGAGTAAGTGATTTTAAAAAAATAATAATAATTATCAACCGTTCGATTGTGATTAGACAACTAGTATGAAAAGTTAGTAATTTTATTATTCGAGCCAACCAGTGCCACTCTAAACCAAAGATTTTTTTTTTTTATCTTATCCAATAACCAATATTTAAAAATTTATTGAGTTTTGATTACTTTTATTCAGAGTTAAGTCCAATTGTAATAATGTAAAACTCTTCCCAACATTAATTTTTTTTTCCACTCACAAAATTTACATGATATCTTGCTTAAAGAAATAAGTATAAGATGTTGGTGCCAAAGGGGTTAGTTTAATTAATAAGAAAAAAATGACATCTTTCTTTTAATAAAAGGAAAATTACATATAATTTCCTTTAACTATAGCTAATTATATCTTTAGTATCAACTATCAAATTTTTAATATGCAATATTTCAGCTATTCAAAAAAAAAAATAAAGGCATTATATGTCAATCAAAATTAATTTTTAAAAATCACATACTATGTCGTATCATTTTTTGTAAATTTTTCCTGGCATGACTTTTGTCTTCTGATTTTCTCAAATCATTTTGTGTTTAGAAATTAATTTTAATGGATATATAATGATTCCACTTTTTTTTAATAATTTAGAAAAATAATGTGGCGTGTTTTCATTTTTCAATCTTGAACAATAAATGGATTAAACCAATACAAAAATATGTGTTTTAAGATCTCTTATTAGAAGAATAGTCAAGTGAAACTCAAGAACAATTCCTCACTGTGAAAGCACATATGAAAATATCGTGGAGTGCTTATGCTAGCAATTAGAGATTTTATATTTAATTTACATGAAATTTTAAATTTATTAGAGTGAATTATATTCTTCTATCTTGGGAGAAAGTCAAATCGTACACCTATTTCTTCTGATTTTAAAATTTTGATATTAGTTATACACTTATAAAACTAACCTCTGCTATAAATATAATGTCTCTTTGGGGAAATCCGATAAAATTGAAATCTCTTCTATAATAAAAGCAATTACAATTACATCTATTTTGACCAAAATATTCTTATATATTATTTATATTACATAAAAGATATTAAATATTTATTTTATTAATATAAAGTAATTAATTTTAAAACTTATATTAGTCTAAAAAATTGAAATAATAGTCTAAAAATATTTTTTCAAAAAAAAAAATTAATATGATCTTTGAGAGTGTTTGATCATATTTTGACTTAAAGAGATTTATTTATTTTTCGTTCATAAATATTTTGTAAAGAAAAAGATAATTCAAATTATTATCATTATCATCTGAACAAAGATAAATTATGAAGATTACAGATTATCTACTATTTAAAAATGAATGCACCACATCTAATAGCTCACATTTTTCTTGCGTTTCTTAACTTTTTTCTTAAAAAAAAAATTTACACAAATAAATGTGAGTTGTTTGATGTATTATAAGCCCTTCTGCACTTCTCAAACGCAAAAAGTAATCCACTTCTCCACTATTCAGGGACACTGGATTAGCTCTTTGAGGAAATTAGAAGTGCATATATAATCCCTTTTTTACTGCAATTTTTCAGTCACATTTTGGCTTAATTAGTTTTTCAATTTTCAGTGTCCTTGTAGAGTGTACAGTGAACACCATAGAATAAACACTGCAAATTCATATTCTTCCCAGAATATGCTGTCAATGATTGGGGCCTTCTTTGTAGTGGCCACCTTTTAAATTGGAAATTCATATTTTTTTTTAAATTTCTCTTTCAAGTTTTAACCTTTCGGCAGGTGAGAGAATCTCGTGTCAACATCAATTACATTGGACAAATCACACTTTTTATCAGTCGTAGGAGGAATTATTGTACCATTCTGTTTGTACTGCCAAGGCTTCAATAATTAATTTTCGTTACTAACAACAGTGGCCGGGGATGGGATGCTATGCCCATATGCTATGCTATGCTATGCTTAGTTGGCTACTTGCCTCACTTCATTCATATATAAATATAAATATGACAAACTTCTTTATTTTATACTTTATCAATTTTTTTTATATGATTTCAGTATGTACAAATAGTGATAAGTCTCCCGGACAATCGTGGTCTCCTTCACAATGAGTCCGCTTGGCCAGTAAGAATGTACAAAAAAAATAGAATGAGATCAAATTAATTAAAAAAAGAGTTAAATTAATTAAAATATATATAAATAATTTTGTTAAAATAAAAATATATAAATATAATATTATATATATAATATAATTTTTTATATATAAAGTTGGTTCGGTTTTAATCAAACTAAACTAATAATTAAACCAAACTAATTAAAATTTATATTTAAAAAAATTGATTGAAATTTTTTTTTTCAAGGTTTGGTCGATTTAGTTTGGTTTTGAACATTCTTATTAGTCAAATAAGGCCGTTTGATTGATACTAGTAAATGGAATATATGTGAAATTCGCTTTATCAGACCATTCTATTTGACTAAACAGTCTTTCACAATATGATGGTCTAGTTATGACAACTCTTGACCCTTTAAAATAAGAGCTTGTTCCTCTGCAAATACTTTAATGCTTAAATTAGGCACTACCTCAGAGATAAAGTCGATGAAGAGTTTGTCAATCTACTTAGAACTAACATGGCATGTTACTTATATAGTTAGAGGTTGTAGAGGTATTGTAATAATTTATTTGTTTGCAGTTTGTTTCAATTTCATCTTTCAAGACTAAAAATCTCAATGACACTGATGGCTTTTTGAGGATAACAAATTTTATTATGTTGGAAAACAATTATATTATTGGATATTAAAATATACAAATTATATATATGAAGTATTAAATTGACAATGATATCACAGAAAGTTTAGAATTCTGTAAGACGCAGATTCTCTCGTGTCTAGAAGGGACAGGACCGGAGGTTCCAATGCTCCATCATAATTGTTGGATGCTGTATCCAACGGTCATGATTTCTCATACATTTTTTTGCTTTTTTTTTAAAAAAAATTGTATTGGTTGTTGGATCTTGTGATCATTAGATCTTGCTTTTTTTTTTAAAAAAAAAATTTGTATTGGTTGTTGGATCTTGTGATCATTAGATCTAATCTAATGATCACAAGATCCAACAACTAGTACAATTTTAAAAATTTAAAAAAAAAAACGCAAGAAAAACCTGAGCTGGTAGATGTGGCAAATCCAATCCCTAATGCGACCTGGAAGGCACAGGAGGGAATCCAGCTCTAATGCTGTATCTTTAATCTCTTATCTGATATGTTGTAGTGTTACTGCATAATATCGAGAGAAAACAGCAAAAGAGACCAAGGCAGCTCAGACGTATGCAATATTCACAATTTTGGTACTATTGCTTTTGTTTGTTTAAGCTTTGAAATTGTCATTGTAACTCGTTGCACAAAATTATCTAATTTATTGCACTAATCACAATCTTTCATATTTGTTTCAAGTAAATCTAATCACGTCCTGGACTTAGTTATTTATTTGGACTGGATTTCTTAAAAGAAGGAAAGATAGGTCCACCCCCAAATCAGCCCAAAGGCTGAATTTTATTAGAATCTCAAATCTTAAGCCCATGTAACCTACTTTTGGCTAAATGAGGTCATTCAGCATCCTTTTTGGCTAGTCTACGCTGACTAATCACATTCAGAACAACTAGAGTGACTTGAGAGTGAAAGTAAAGATAAACTGACTGTGTATGAGTAATTTTAATATGCTTTAGACAGGCAAAAGATTGAACATTATATTGGAACCCAAGATTCAGCTACCAGGTACAAAATATACATCAAGAATAAATAATTTCAAAACTGACACACACAAGCACACACACCTGGCATCTCTGTGAAAAAGGCAACTGCTGCACTCCATTGCTATCGAATAAGAATCTAGCATCAGAGGACCTAATTGGGTAGTCTCTTTCAGGATGTCATCTTCTGAATTTGGCTTCTACCTATACCTCCAGGGGTCCTCGGCAATTTTTGAGCAACCTATCTTTACTATCATTATTTTACAACCAAAAAGATAATTTACTCTCACATACAAGAAAACAGCCAACAAATCACTTTTCTGGTATGGTAAAAATATTGTGCCTGGTATAACTTAAGAAAGAAGGGGACTGCGAAGACTTTCGGTGTCTGATGACTGCTGAATTGGCTGCAAAGCAGGGTCCCTATAAGCAGCGACCAATTTGTTAAAAAACTCAGCCATTGTAGTATCATTCTGGTCTTGTCTGTCCTTCTTTATCAGAGTCTGGAAGCACAAACCCAAGTCAAGATTACAGTTGAAGATTTAAATGCAACAAGAAACTACTCTCATGTTCTTTCCAAGAGATTTCGCTTTGAGGATTGAGAACATACCGCTGCAGAGTAAGCAACAAACATGGGTAGAAACCGTTTCCGGCAGTACTCGTTAAAAAGAAGAGTAATGATTGGCAAGGGAATTGTCAAGGAGGATGCCAGAGAGAGGCTTTTCAGAGCAAAAATTCCCACTGCAATAATGTGCATGAGGACAAGAGAAAAAATCATTGAATTGTGCACAGTGGGCCAAAATTTCCCTGCTGTTTCATACCTAGGTGCATATACATTAATAAACTGCAATATACATGGGCAGAGCGTCAGTGTGATCTGTATCAAAACCAATTTCTAAGAATTTCATGGTTAAAAATGACTAACATTTCAATGATTCAGAAATCAGTTAAAAGAAATTGGCCTTTTGTTGTATAAGTGGTAGTGGTATGGTACTTCATTACAACTGAAATATTTTGAGGCAACCAAGGTTACGTTACTAGTCATAGTGTCATACAAGTCACAATCACATGTACTTTCTGAAAAACTAATGCTGTCTCTCCATACTAAAATAGCTTCTAATAGTATTATAAATCAGTACTATGATGTCTTCCACACTATACAAATTATTCCCAAAATCTGGTTAAGTAGATTGATTGGTCACATCATGCAGTCTTTGCCAATTCTAGAAGTAATCAGGCTTCCATAAACAACAGACAGCTAGAACTAAGTTTGACAAGTTAAAGGTGTTAACTCTAATATTTCCATCCAAATATAGTTAATGAAACCAATCATATTAGAAGTACCAAAAACTATTTCCTAACCGCTGCTATCAGCACAGGAGGAAGATTCACGCAACAATAATTTTCAATAATTTCTTTTGGGGGTCATGAAGAGATCTCAGGTATGACTAACAAAATCAGCACAGCAAATGAAAGACCCTGTGTTCCAGACATAAATGAATATCAATATCAAAATCAAAATCTTGCAAAATACTGACCTGATTTCGAAAAACTATGTATGCCAGACAGAGGTAGATCAAGAGGAATGGTAGAATTAGTGGAGCTAAGAAGAAATATGTGGTTCCAAGAAGTCCAAACAAAAGAACTCTTGGAATTTCCTTGTGGAAAGGAAAGGATGGAACTTCAAACTCATCATCTGAATGTACGAAAGGCCTCCTTATCAAACTGCAAATAAAAGGAATTATGCGGAAAAGTTCTGATGACGTGCTTGTCCATCCAGATGTCAGAACATATGCAATGAAAAATGATGCCTGCAGTCAATTGATAGTATTACGAGGATAAAACAGAAAGATTAAAATTATTGTAAATTAGTACGTGGTTTTATACGCATATTATGATCATATGACATGCCCCGAGTGATAAATAGTAACTGATATTAGAGACTGTCAAAATTATGGAAGCCTTCAGTAGGATAATTACTGAGGGTTTAATTAGTAATTTGTAAATTTATAATTTTGGTTCATAAACTTCAGATATGTCATTATTCATCTTTGGGTGCTTATGAAAATCATGGAACATTTAACAGTTTCCCATCCTTCAATACCCACTACAGAAAAGCATAGAAGCTCAAACCTCTTAACACGGAAGATTTCTTCATTAATTCATTATTAGAGACTGTAGAAAATTACAATGCACACACAGGTAAAAGGATGGGTTATGACAAATTAGATTTTAAGAAGCGTGGTAGACGGGTACTCTACTAATCCACTAAGCAGAAGTGAAGGAAAGTAGAATTGCCAATGATTGATAGAACATATTGTTTGAAAGTCTCAATTAATGATGTTGAAATCCCTTTAATTGCAGGGTAAGGCACCTAAATATATGCTGAAAACAGATGATATATGGAAAACAAAACATGACCAACTTCATCAGAATTTTTGAAGTCCTCGAAGATAATCTGGACAGAAGTTTCAGGTAGGAGAAGCATTGTCCTACCTGTGCTGGAACTGCAATTGCCAGTCTCCCAGGAATGGACTTGGGGTCAAGGATGATGGACACCTGATATAGAACCGATCCAGAAAACACAGTCGCAAAAAACACATTCCATATTGTGAACCACAGTACTTTATTACATGCACTCTTCTCTATATCACTGTGTGAGATGTACCCTTGAATGGAGGAAAGAAATTCCATGATAGGTGGCACCGTTTTCAGGAACAGTTGAAGAATAAGACTAGGAAGGTATCCTGTAATTACTTGACTGACAAATGTTCTGCAAGCAGATTCATAGGTTTTCCACATCATCAGAGTCGAAAACAACAAAAAGGTAGTATTGCACATCAAAGTAATTAAAGGTCACAAAACTGATAGATCACAAGTATAGTTAGAATGAATTTGACAAGACTCAGGATTCTCAAATGCAGATTATTTGACACAACATAAATGCAATTATAGGAGCTTCCGAGTGGCATGAAATTCAACATTGAATACTGCTACAAAGAGATCTCCAACAATATCTAGATAGATATTCAAGCAACTATCATCCTTTATCAATTGCAAAAAGCCTTACTTATACATAAAATATGTACTGAAAATTTCACAGGAGGTCCTTAATGTAGAAGCAGTTTTTAGCAACAACTCCAATATGAGTACACAAGGAAAGGGGAAACAAGAGAAGGAAAATAGCTCAAGAGAGAGCGGCTGCATATTAACAACAACAAAAGTGACAATATCACTTACATGGTTAGAATACTTTTCAAGAAGGGGAACCAAACTTCCAACTGGCTCAAGTTGGTAAGGCCTTGTACAAGTACGACAGGTATAAGAAACAAAATTGTGAAAACAATACAGACAGCTATCACCACCAACTTAGAAATCCATCTTTGCATAAATGATGCAGAAAAAAAAGGCCAGTAAACATCATGAGGTTCTGGAGCTAGCTCTGTAATCCACTGGGTGGGATTGTCTGATTGCTGTAAATGGAAAGCAGTTGCAGCAGCATAACGAGAATTGAAAGACACAAAGGCAGCTTGAGTCTCCTTCAAAATTGAAGAAAAATGTAGATAAATATAATGCACTTTACAGTTTGTGCAACACATATAAGCAAAAAGCAACTCAGTTGAAACAATACTAAAATTACTTGACGAATTATGTGTTATTCTTATTTGATACAAGACCATAGAGATTATCACATACTTCTCCCGCCAACGAAGCCTCTGCTTGCTTCTGTTTTACATTCTCTTCAATGTCCTCCAACTTCTTTTCATAATGATCAACATTCTTGCGTCCAAAGAGTCCAAAACAACAACAATTGTTATAATTTTTCTGAGAGGGATTTGTTTGTAGTTGAGTAATTCTTTTACCCAATTTGTCTGCTTCATTCTGGGTAAAGAGAATAAGAGATGCAATGAGTTTTACAATAATTAAAACTGAAGTAGCAATTCAGCATATCAAAAGCACCAGATTTTCATCAATAATATAGCACCCACCTCTTTTGGCCACTAGCCAAGCAGTTAACATCAACATTGAAGCTAGTGCATTGAATAGAATAACAATAGATAACATAGATATTTTGAGTTGTAAAATATCTGAGCGAAATTCCCTTTCAGGAAAAAAAATATTTTCTTATGGAAAAACATAGAAAATTGTGATATTAAAGTTCAATGACAATGCTATGACGCTTAATCATGATCAAGTGATAGAGACAGAAAAAGGAAAAGGAAAAAAAAAAAAGTAAACGTTAGTGACTATATGGTTTAATCAGACATGTCATCACCACTAAAGGCCTCCTTTTAAAATATTGACAAAATGATTAATGGCCCACATCAAAGACCATCAAGCAACCAAAGCAATCCTAAGAAGACACAAACACCTAGAATAATCACAAGATTCTGCAATCCTTTAGACATGATATGAACCTGAAGTCCTGAATTATTCAGGTGTTGTCTGAAGTGTTGTGTGGTGCTTAATAAGATTTTCTGTCACATGTCAAACACTTCTATTAAGATACAACTCTTATTTTAGAGTGTTCATGCTTCAAACAAAATTAAAGAGAGAGAGAGAGAGAACAAAAAGAACCCTCCCTCCACACGTTTCCCAAATTAAGAATTAAAGTTGAGTTTGTGGAAAGGAGTGAATAGTGATAGAAAAATTAATGGACACAAAAGAAAGTTAGTTAAGAAGCAGTACTTACCAGGAGCCTCATAATTTTGCTTGTGCGATGAACAACCACATGCGAGAGATATGTAGAAGGGTAAAGCTCTCTGAAGAAGTTCTCAACAGTCTCACTGATGTTGCTACCGGGTGAAGTAGGAATACTACGAACTAAGATGGTGAACTGATGTGGTTGAGGTGGGGATGAATAAAAATAAGAAATCCTTTTCAAAGATACGTATTTATATTCCTGAAGCACAAAATAGTATGGAGTAAATGAGTGATCAGAATCCAGTTCAACTGTTGGCTTTTGCATGTACTATGATTATTATTGCAGTTATATATATACTTCAATTAGTACAGGGAAAAGAGAAGAAGAAAATCCTTATACTATCAAACTCCCTAAAATTAAGAAATACTTAGCATCCTAAAAATTGATAGAGTATACTTCCAAAAATATTTTAATAGTAAGACTTATCAGAGAATACCACACTGTGTCTAATATAAAGGACATTAGGTATCAGAGTTGTTGATATAGTTGAACAATATATTGGTTCAGTGGCATTGCAAAAGCTATAAGTGCACGTACTTACTTGATAAAGCAAGAAGCATATGAATACGGTGACAAGATACACAGCAGAGAAGTGGATCCACAACCTGAAAAGGAAAAAAGATCTCAACAGGTGCTACTCACATAAGTAGCAAGTATAAATGCTAAAAGGAAAATGTCCCGGGGCTGAAACAAGTACTGCTTAAAATTTATAAAAAAAAAAAAAAATTTGAGGTTGTATTCACCATCCAGAGCCGTTGTTCACATTTGATATGGTGAACAGATCCAAGGAGCTACTTGCCAGGTTAGTCCAATCCAATTCGTGTAGCTCATCTCCTGTGCAGTTTACCGGAAGAATCACAAGGATCCCAATAATCCCAGCAAATGAAAAACATTTCAAACTGCAAACAAGAAATCATGGAACTCAGTCCAAATAAGAGCATTTTAATCTTCTTTTTTTTTTTGTTGGGGGTGTGGGGGTTGGGGAGGACTTGGCTGGAATAGAGTCATGCACATTCTCAGACTCACATTATTCGCAATGAATAGACATAAATACTAACCATGAGAAAAATGGATAACACAAGCGATAAGTATAATTAAATTATGCGGTATTTAATTGTTACTTTTATCGATAGGTTCTTAAATCTTATGCTAGGCTAAGAGAAGAGGGTGCTAGAGAACACAACATGGTTAACTAGCACTGTGTTGAGAATCAAGGAATACCCATCAACGGGAAGTAAAAGGATGAAGATTATAAGTCAAACACAACCATTTGATTAACTCGCCTATTTTTAGAGTATCATAATGCTCAGATTGTGTGTTTAAAGCCATGCATAAACAAGGAATCACATGGCAGCCAGATTGTTTATTGTTCAAAGATATACCTACTCTCTAGTCTCTTTTGTACAGTGCTAGGAGTTCAATTTTAAATTTCTATTGCAACTACACTAACAGAAGAAACAATGAGGGTTGAAAGGTTAATGAAAAAAATCCGCAAATTTTTAGGATCTTCTGGCTCCATTATTGATTCAGCTAAGCAGCAATCTTGTTTTGCTATGAAGTGAAAAAAAAATACCTGAAGGTTATAAGACGCATAAATACCAGACCATCCAGTCCTGCTAATGATATTATATCGTCTTCAGTAAGCCTCCAGGCTTTTGCAACCCATCCAGCAGAAGGTATTAGTCTTTCTAGGTTGAAATGGCTTCTTCGCTTAGAGGTTCCTTCAGCTAGCAAGCGTGGTACATAAACTTCGTAGTTACTGGGTTGTTTTCTCAATACAGAGTACAATGTGAAGAATAACACACACAGAGCTGTATTTATCCCAAGGGATGTTAGAAGAGAAGAGAGTAACATATCTTCAAGGAGATAAAAGGACCAAGAAAGTTATGATTCGGATGCCTCTTCACTGCAAGAACATGAGAAAATTTAGAAATAGACACGTGAACATCAACTTCAGAAACGAACATAGCGGCGTCCCAGAGATTATAGTAAAACCATGAATATGAACATGACAAACCTAAGAAACAAACACGAGGGTGCTCAGAGATTATTGCAAAACCATGAACATGCCCAAATAGGACCAGCTCGTGGAATGAGAAATATCTCGTTGAATTAAGAAAAAAAACAAAACCAG
The DNA here is from genome assembly GCA_037074585.1 of Biancaea sappan. Taxonomy (NCBI): domain Eukaryota; kingdom Viridiplantae; phylum Streptophyta; class Magnoliopsida; order Fabales; family Fabaceae; genus Biancaea; species Biancaea sappan. The sequence goes on along the minus strand of CM073500.1, from coordinate 49,804,039 downwards.
GAAGACTTATGGAGTTCTCGTCTCATCGAGAAGCTTTCAAATGAGTACAACTTCTACGATTCTTGCTCCCAAAACCCAAAGTAAAACATACTGCTATACACCTCTACTGGAATACAGACATCATCAAATTAACTATATATATCCATTTTCTTAAAAATATATATCCAGAAGCAGCTAAAAAAAAAGATATGAATGAAAAATGAAAGAAGAGGAAATGGCACCTGTAGCTTTGACAAGAAGAGACTCTCACTGATCTCAGAGAGCTCAGAACGGAAGGCTCGAATACTAACACACGACCGGAGGTTGGTACCTGAGGATGTGGTTCATCAGTTGACCAAAATACCCTTCGTCGTGCCATACAAGGAGTGCTAGAAGGGGGATACTTTCGTCTTTTCATAGAAACCAACGTTTTTTGGAGATTTTCAGTTCTGGTTTCTATTTTTTTTACTTAATTTAATAATTTTTAAAATAAAAAAAAACTCTAAAATTGAAATTCTTGGATCGAGTGCAGTCTATGGCCCAACTAACGGCTTTGCAACTGTGGGTCAAATACGTCACCTAATTACATGATCCATTTGGTTAATGAACTGAAAATGGTGTCTTTTTTTTTTTAAAAAAATATATATATAATGATAAAAATAAAAAACAGAAATGAGTAACGTGCAAGAACTTTTTATAGCCCTACACATTATACTTAGGATAAATTACATTAATACTTTTTAAGTTTAATTAAGTTACATTCGATACCACTTTTCTAAATAATATTTAGTTCTTCTGACATTTTAATATATATTATATAAATTTAATTTACTTTTTACCAAATAAATTAATTTTTATATAACATGAAATTTTAATTTTATTCTTGATACAATAATAAAGACAATTAATTTTAGTAATTTTTATCCCGAATCCCACCGCATCTGCCTTCTCATCTCCTCGATGTGGGACTAATGAGCTAGCCTAACACGGACCTCACTCCCTCACTCCCAAGCTCGACTTTTCTTCTTCATTCTCAACTCCATTTGCGCATGAACCCACTGTATTTCTGAGCTGCAAAAACGTCTTCCATGGACATCGTATCACAAAAATTAATATCTATTACACGATTCAATTTCTGGGCAGTATAGGGACACTTTGGATTGAGGCTTTCACCTAGAAGCAAGTGTGGGACTAATGAGCATCTTCCAAGGACATTGTGTCACAGAAGAAAAAAAATTAATATCTCAGAGATGATTCAGTGTCTGGGCATTGTAGAGATTAGAGACACTTTGTGTTAATGCAGTGAAGTAATGAGATCATTAACAAGCGCAGAGGAATAGGATGAATCAGATGGCATAGTATTCAAAAGTGGCAACAGATCTCAAAACACCCATTTTTCTTAAACTTTGATTTCCAGAGAGATGAGAAAAACGTTCCTTACAAAAGTTGGATCATTGCGCATCAATGCTAAGCGAGATGAAAAAATTGTTCAGACAAATAAAAAAACTGATTTCGTCCACAAATTTAGGGTTTAGACAGGCTTTTTATATTTTTCTTTTCGGGTGAATACTAGATGTGTCATTTTGGCTTGTGGGTCAACCTCAGTCAATAGATAATTTTGGATTCAGAAAATTAGACCCTTTTATATTTATTTATTTACAAAAATTATATTATTTAATATAAATAATTTCACTTTATCATATTTTTATATTTTATAATATTTTATTCAATAAATATAATAAATTTGGATATGAAAATTTTTGTAATTTTTAAAAAATAAATATAGAATTTTGAAATTTAAATATAATATAGTAAATTTAAAAAAAATATGAAAAAATAAATTTATTGATTATTTAAAAATATTAAAGAAGCAATGTTTACAATATAAATTGTATTTTAATAAAAAGTTATTAATTTTTTTACTAAAAAATTTTAAAAGTATATTATTTAAATATAATTTTTTTTAAAAAAATGTGGTCTTCACTAAAGAGACTATTTTATCTTTAGCACGTAAATGATAATTACTTAATACTATTGATTTAGTAAAGTTAGAGATGATAGTGTCTCACTTAAACTTTGTTTGATTTCATAGAGAGCACTCAAGACATGTCTAGATTGAAGATAATAGAAAAGAAGAAAAGTGAAGTTTTAATTTTAAGTTTTTATTTAATTTTAAATGTAACATTTCTTTCCTATAAGAAGTATTTGGATTCAGAAAAATAGATAAGAGGAGAAGATAATTGTTAGATTTAAATCTCGGTAAAATATTGAAACTATAATTTCAATTTACTTTTGTTTCTTTTTTATTTTCTTCAATTGAAACATGTTTATGAGAGTGGAATTTTAAATATATAAAGTCAATATAAAGGAATGCACTCTTAAGATTATGCTTATTTCTCAATTAAAAAATAACAAAACAAATATTTTAATTGTATCAATTTAGTTTCTCTGAGATTAGTGTTATAAGAAAAACTAAAAAAGCAAAAAAAAAAAAAACTTGAGCTCAATCTAGTCCCAAAAGTCTATATTTTAATTATGACCCAACTTTTGTACCCAAATTGTATTTATTTTTTCTGGTAACTTTTTTTGGGCCTAATTGATCATCAACGTATTTAGTAGTAGCATATATATAGTTCACATTTTATTTTTTTCATAGTTTTCAGATTTAATCTATTCTCATTTACTCCTCATAATTTTTTTAATGGATGGAATTTACTCCCCACTCTCCGTAATAATTCTTTAGTTTTTTTTATTTCCTTTTTCTTAAAAATACATATTTTTGACGAAAAAATCCTGGAACTATAAAAAATAGTTACATAACATATTACAAGAAATCAAAGTGACATTTTAAATCAGATAATAGTAAATTGAAAACAGTTTTTTTTAAATCCTGATATTTCTTATTAACTCTTAATTATTTTATTCCTAAATTTTTATGAAGATTTTAGTTTAGAGATTGAAATTTTGATCCTGTCTACATTCAACTTCTTCCAACTTGATAGATTTCGGAGAAAACCCAAATAATATAAAAAACATGTAATTCAAAAATAGATTGAAATATGCATTGCCACAATCTATTACCCGTCATGTTGTATGCATATGAATATATTTATTGAAATAATTCAAATACACGTCTTATACAAGCAATAAGAATTTACTTATTTTTAAGTTATAATAGAATGTCATTAATAATCTAATAACGCATATAAGAAATGATTTCATATGAAAATACGCTAATATCAGTTACGTAAGATATTATTTTCTATAAAACTAAAAAATTATTATCGTACAACTCTCAATTTATTAATGAACATTGTACTAATAACAAAGGACGCCATAAGCTCAGACACACACCACCGGATTTTCGAGTAGGTGGGCCACAACAGCAAAAAGTCTCATAACTCATTACCCCACAAACACATTGGGCCTCCAACTTTTAGTACTAAATTGGGCAGGGGCCGCGCGAACGCAGGCCCCCTCTACCACAAATTATGACGTAGGCTCTCCCACTTGGGGAGACCTTAGGCGGGCACCCCTCCCAAGTGCAATGGAGGTCACCAACCTAGGCCATAAGCCTTCATGATCACCCATATACCTCGTCCAGGTAAGTATGTTGAAATTGTCGTGAGCCCTTCTATTTTATACCGAGTCCCACCGCTTCAACCTTCTCATCTCCTCGATGTGGGACTGATGATCCATCCAACATTGACCTCACTCCCTCGCTCGACTTTTCTTCTTCGTTTTCAACTCGATTTGCCCGTGAACCCACTGTATTTCTCAGCTGAAAAAACATCTTCCATGGACGTAGTATCACAACAAATTAATATCTCATACACGATACAATTTCTGGGCAGTATAGAGAAACTCTGGATTAAGGCTTTCACAAAGAAGCAGGTGCGGGAGTGGGACTAATGAGCTGGATCTCCGTCTCTGAACTGAAGCTAGAAGTTGTGCTCTTGAAAGGACCCTGAAAATACAGATAGCTATTATCTCTTAAGAAGATTAGCTGAAATGGTTTCTACTGATGAAAATGACGAACCCCGTAGAAGAACAAATGCTGGATTTGAAGCCCAAGGAAGAAGCAAAAAAATGAAAGTCGTATATTCTGTCATGTGAACTGATGAAATTGAATGTTTAACATCTGTCTTCTTTCACAACTCAATTTCCCCCAAGTCAGCATCATCCTGAGTTCTTTCACTCACCCTCTTCTTCTCCAGCACATCAAATCATTCACAATCCTCTGTTTCTTCGAGCAGGAGTGTCAATGTAAAGCTGTGCCCCACCATTCATCAAAGAATCCCGTACAGTTGGATCAGTGGTTCAGCACCTTGCAGTCCTGCTAATGATATTATATCGTCTTCAGTAAGCCTCCAGGCTTCTGCAACCCATCCAGCAGAAGGTATTAGTCTTTCTAGGTTGAAATGGCTTCTTCGCTTAGAGGTTCCTTCAGCTAGCAAGCGTGGCACATAAACTTCGTAGTTACCGGGTTGTTTTCTCAATACAGAGTACAATGTGAAGAATAACACACACACAGCTGTATTTGATATTAGAAGAGAAGAGAGTAACATATCGTCAAGGAGATAAAAGGACCAGGACCAAGAAAGTTATGATTTGGATGCCTCTTCACTGCAAGAAACATAAGAGGAACAAAGTTAAAGATTATAAAAGTTTCGGTTCATTCTGTACCCAAATCACATTAGGACAAATAACATGAAAAAATTTAGAAATAGACACACGAACATCAACTTCAGAAACGAAGATAGCGGTGTCCCAGAGATTATTGTAAAACCATTAACATGACAAACCTTAGAAACAAACACGAGGGTGCTCAGAGATTATTGCAAAACCATGAACATGAACAAATTAACATAAGGGTGGCCTAGATATGAACAAATTACTGATGCCCAAATAGGAGGCAAACATCTCGGACCAGCCCTTGGAATGAGAAATATCTCGGTGAAATAAGAAAAACAAAACCAGGAAGAGTTTTGGAGTTCTCGTCTCATCGAGAAGCTTCCAAATGAGTTCAACTTCCACTGCCATTATTGTTCCCAAATCCCAAAGTAAAACACATTGCTATACATCTCTATTGGAAGACATCATCGAATCAACTATATTTATCCAGAAGCAGCTAAAAAAAAAAAAGGATAAGAATGAGAATTGAAAGAAGAGGAAATGGTGCCCGGTGTAGCTTTGACAGGAAGAGACTCTCACTGACCTTGAGAGCTCAGAACATTAAAGCTCGAACACTAAGACACACGTCCGGACGGTAGGTACCTGATGATGTGGTTCGTCAGTTGACCAAAATACCCTTCCGTGTGCCAAACAAGGAGTGCGAGAAAGGGAATAAGTCCTTTCATAAAAACCAACTTTTTAGAGATTTTCAGTTCGGGTTGCTTTTTTTTTTTTTTTAAACTTAATTTAACAATTTAAAAAAAAAACTCAAAAATTTGGGTCAATACGTCACCTAGTTGCATGATCCGTTGGTTAATGAAGAACATAAAATGGCATCTTTTTAAAAATATATATCTAATGATTAAAAAACCAGTAATGAGAAACCTGTAAGAATTTTTTTATAGCCCTATACGTTATACTCAAGATAAATTACATTGATATTTTTTAAGTTTAATTAAGTTAGAGTCGATACCACTTTTTTAAATAATATTTAGTTCTTCTGACATTTTAATATATATTATATAAAATTAATTTACTTTTATATCAAATAAATTAATTTTTATATAACATAAAATTTTAATTTTATTCTTGATACAATAATAAAAACAATTAAACCGATAAGATAATAAGGATTATAAATAATATTATTATAAAAATAATGGAACAGTAATTCAATTAAAATTAATGGAAAAATAAAATTATTAAAAACTGAAACATTGAAAGACTTTGTTTTCCTTAAAAAAAATTGAATATCAACAAAAATTTCTCTTGTTGATTAGCTACTAGAAAGTAATACTGCTTGCAACAATGATGACAAAAAGGAAAAATAGACAAACGTACCACTATAGCCCTCTCTTTTGTATTTGGTAAATCTTCAACACAGTGACAATGAAAACCATGAATGAATTCCTGCCCCCTCTTTTTCCCTCAAAATTTTCCATCTAAATTTGGATGGAAAGCCAGTTTTCCTTCGGGAAAACAATAAATTCTTCCCTCTCCCCCCCCCCCCTTTTTTTAATCCAAATTTGTCATCTCCAGTTCTTGTTTCATATATTCATCAATACAGAACATTGCCAATAAACAAAATGAGGCAACCAGTGCAAATGGCAGAATGACGAAGTCTTACTGGGAGGAATTTTTCTCTCTGTCGATGCTATCCCCTCAACTTCAGGCAACCAAAAACACTGAAAGACAAATTTGTGTTCTCACCTTCACAAGCTGGCCTCTATCGATTTCTCTCTGTCAATGTTGTTCCCTCTTTGCACAGTCACACTGTTGAAGGCTCAGTGATCTAAGGCATTGAAGGTTTAGGGATTTAAGGCGTTAAAGGCGAGGGATTTGGGGACATTCATTGGCGTCTAACATTAGGATGGGGACGAAGATGAATGAAGATGAAACGATGGAGATGAAGATGGGAGAGAGAGAGAGAGAGAATAAGTTTTTTTATTTTTTATTATAAAAAATAATTTAAAATTATGAGTAATTAAAGGAATTATATTCTTTTTCTTTTTCCTTTCCTTAACGAGCTCTAAAAAAACTATTAAATTAGGATTAGGTGATTCCTAAAGAAAAAAAATAAATCTTGGATAAAAAAAGTAATCACGATTAAAATTGTGATTATATTTTATTTTTCTCTTAAAAAAAAAGGACACCCAATCCATTAAATTGGCCTCAATCTCCCCCCCCCCCTGGTTTTTTGTTACATTCTAAAATTTGCAACAAGTACCCATTTGAACTCGGAATTATCTTGGGCCGCAGGCTTGTAATTGGGCCTATTGGGCCACCTAATAGTAGACCACAGATCAAGTAATTACTTAATTAATTAATTCTAAAATTAGAAACTATCTTTATGATTTAATATAAAATGATATTGAAATAGCAATTTTCTTGCTTCCAAACAATTTCGAGAAAAAGAAAATTGTCAGCATCTTAAGTTGGCTTATTAACAAGGGCTTCATAGCAAGCAAAAGACGATGTTGAACTTAAAAATAATGTATGAAAGACATGGTTTCCTGTCAATTGTAAATCCAGATATAACAGATGATGCACCAAGATTGCTTTAAGATGTAATATGATTGGGACAAATAGGAGAGTATCTGCCCGTCAGTCTCTCTTTTGTATCTGCAAGGTGACATGATTCAGATGATACATGTGAGAAATCTGAAGAGTCTCAATTCTGTAGGGATGCCATAGTCTCTCATATCTTTAGAATAATATCATCATCCTTACTCTGAAAATCAATTTGAGTTTCGTTTGTGGATCTTTTACTTTAATTCTTTCATGTCTTTCTAAAGATCTACTGCTATAGATTCAGATGCTGCTTTTTAACTCTAAATGTTTAAAATTCATCAACTCAGGGTGAGTCTCTAGAACATTCCAGGCTTGAACTTTAAGGGGTGGTCATGCTGTTTTTGCTTTGATATCTTGGTCTTTCATTTCGTATTTCAATGTTAATTCACACTGCTCTGGATCTAAGTTAGTATATAAACTTAAAAAACTAACAAAACACTTCCAAACTTAAAACGTTAAAAAATATGAATGAGTCTTTGGTATTCAGAGAGTTTAATATATTTTGAAGTACATAAAGGGTTATTTTTTATGGTCTACGTACTAATTGTATAATTAGACCTTAATTCAAAGGCAAGTATATTTTTAGAAGTCCTCCTTTCATTTTTTTAAAAGGCATGTTACCTCTCCATAAAAGTCGTGTATTTCATAAATTGTAATACTAATGCCAAGTGTTCTTAACTTCTTTTAATCTCTACTAGGACATTATGCTTATGTGTCTCTTGTTCTGTTACATGATTCTCCTTCTGAGAATCATAGGCTTCTTTTTTTATATGCTGCTCATGATAGTTGGTGCTGTAGTTTTGTGAAGTAAAACTGAAGTCAGAGTTCATCCATGATCATGTTGCCGTTGCTCATATTGATTTTCTTTTCACTTTGTTTCTTAAATAGTGACTTTACAGTGATAATGGATTTCTGTGCTGTTGTTTGTGCTTTGATTGGGAGTTTGGGTATGTTCACACTGTATCTGGCTATGATGCTTCAAGGCTATTTTTCGGAGTTTATCATTAATCTCCCACTGCTACTATAGCCTGTTGTAAACCTGAAATTAAGGTATGAAATATGCTTTCTTTCTTTGTAGTCAGTTAACGAATTGGTAAAAAGGGGGAGATGGTTTTCCTTTTCTTGTGACTATGATGCCTAGGTTCTGTTATAAGGTAGCATGATTTTTTCGTTCCTTCTCCCTCTGAATCATATCTGAATTAGATCTGAACTTCCCTTTTTGCTATGTTTCTAAATGTGATCTGATCATGCATAAGAATTGAAGTTTTAAGAGGTTCTCTTTCTAGTTTTGTTATGACATGTTTCCCTTTAACATAGATCAGAGTTTGCACTTTCCATCTTTGTTTCTGCTCTTTATTTCTTTTGCATTCTGCAATCTTCTTTTTTCCTGCTTTTTTCCGAGTTTTATAGATTATTTATGTTGACTTATTTATTTATATGTATTAGAATGACTCCAAAAATTCATCCTAACCAAGCTAATGGAAGTGGAAAAACTAGTGGTAGTGAAAAGAGGTTAAAGACTGATTGGAATGAGAAAAACACTGTTGTATTTGTAAAAATATGTGTTGGGGAGGTGCATGCTGGAAATAGACCTCACATACATTTTACAAAAGCAGGTTGGAGCTGTTTGGTATACAAGAAAGAGTAGGAATAGAAAGGAAATAGGAAAATAAAAAAGAAGAGAGAATGAAAAAAGGAGAAGGAAAAGGAAAAAAAACTTGTTTGGTATACACGGAAAAAGAAAAGAAAAAAATAAGATTATTATATTTTTCTAAAGATAATAAAAAATAAATATAAAAGTAATTTATTATTTTGCCATTAACTAACCCCAAGAGCCATCAACAGGATCGGTTGACCGACTACCGGGAGTCGGGCTGCCAGTGGCTGGCGGGGCCGGTCGACCTACTGTCAGCGCTTGGCAAAGCCGATCGTCTTGCATCTCTTATATGCTCTCTCTCTCTCTCTCTCTCTCTCTCTCTCTCTCTCTTTCTCTCTCTCTCTCTCTCTCTCTCTCTCTTATTATTTACCTCTCAAATTTGGCTCTCTCTCTTGATCTCCTCTCTCGCTCGTTCTCTCTCCCGATCTCTTCTCTATGATTCTCTGCCTCTCTCTTACCATCGGCGTCTCAGACTCTCCCCTCAGTCTATTAGCGTCTCTGAAGAGACGAGAACTACGCCAGCGTGAAGATCTAGATTTTTTAGTAGAAAGATTTCAAAAATGAAATTAAAGGAAATGCTTCAGTGCATTTGTTAATTTGGTTAATGTTTCTCTGCATTTGGAAGCTTTCAGCTCCTTCTATATCTTCACCAGCAAAGCAAAAGCAAAGCAAGGTCGGGAATAAGGTGCACAAACCAGAAGATAGAAAGGAAATTGCAAGTGCACGGAAAAGGACAATTTCAGAAGTCACGCGTTTTTTCCATTCCCGGATGCACTTTTCCATTGCTAAATCGATGGAAGAGTTCCGTACAAAAACAATGGAAGAGGGAATGCCAGGTTACATCTTCCAGCAGCTACAGTAAGCATACCAAACGACGAAAAAACGCTACACTATTGGAAATATGTTTTCCTTTCCCGCGTACAGACGCATACCAAACGCCCCCTTGAAGTCAAAGTTTCTTAAGGCCACAGGATTGTCTGATGACTATAAGCAATTTAAAAACAAATGAGAAAAAATGAAAAAAGAGTTGGAGTTGTGGGTAAAACTTATTGGAAAGGAGACGAGCATTGGTTGGAATCCTGTTAAAAAGACAATCAAAGCAGATGATGCTTGGTGGGAAGCTAAAATTCAGGTATGTGAAAGTTGATAATAAATTTTTCATATATTAATTTTAAATTATAATTATAGAGGCTCTTAATTAATTTTTAACCTTTTCACAAGCAAATCTTGATGTGGAGAAATTCAGAGATGAGGGTCTAAAATACCTAAATGAAATGAAAATTCTTTTTAAAGATATTGTAGGTATTGGTTGTAGAGCTTGGGCACTGTCTCAATATCCAATTGAAGAAGAAAAAGATAATAAAAATGAAAAAGGTGATAGAAATGATGGAGGGAATCTATTGAGCAAAATGTTGACATTGAATATTTAGGTGACAAAGAAAGATCATAATTGTGAGGCTTGGATAGCTTGAATATTGAACTAGGGCCTTCTAGTGGTCAGAAAGGAAAAAGAAAAAATGGTGGGAAGAATGAAAAGAGGTCCGGGGTTGCACAATTTTCAGCTCAATTGACACATATGATTAATGGCTTTGAGGCACGAAATGCTATTGAAGTGTCTCGTCAAAATAATTAACATAGCATATCATCTTGTTTGGCTATGCTTAAGAAATTGCCAGGCCTAGAGGTTGGTAGTGAGTTGTTCTTCATAGGTACAAGATTAATGGGAAAGAGGGCAAATAGAAAGATTTTTATGGGACTAGAAAACCCTACTCTCTAACTTGGTTGGTTGAAGAGTGAAGACTCACAACATGACAGAAGCATCTCATCTTTAAGATAGTTTTATTATGATATTGTATTTATTGCTTTTTTGAATTTGATTTCTAATTTGTATGGTGCAAGTAATATTACAATGCATACTATATAACATCCATACTATATAAAATCACAGTTGTTATGCAAATATTTTTCAAATTTCATTTCTATTTCTTTTTTTTTCATCATAATTTATGGTAGAAATAAATTTCTAAATGTAGTATGGATATTATATATTTCATATTAATCTTGATCGCCAATATAATAAAACATGAATAGTTGTTAATAACGGTTTATCCATAAGCAAGATATCTCATATTGCAAGCTAAAAACCATTTTGATTGTAAAAAATCATATTTCAAAATAATAATCTAACAACAAAAAAATTAACCACATGAATCAAAATTTAATAATTATAACCATGTAATCAAGATCTAGATCTTGCTCATAAAATCATACAAGATTTAGATCTTGATAACAAAAATGAGTAAGATCTTATGTAAGATCTTGTTTGCATCAGGATCTTTTGGGATCTAGATCTTGTATGTTAGAATCTTACAAGATCTTAAGATCTTAACATTTGATTTTTTTTTCTAGTGTTTTGATATTCAATTTTTTTTTTATGAAAATAACCGATAAATTTATAAAAATATGAGATGTTTTATGAAAATATTTTAATATTTTGATAAATTATATTTATTTTTAAATATTTTTATATTTAAAAAATTATATAAATATTTTTTATATTTATATTTTAAAATTGCATAAGATCTTAAACTCGTGTGATTCAATCTTACGATTTGATCTCATCAGTCTTTCCGATCCTGTACAAGATCTCGATTATGATTATCTTGATTATAACACTAATATAAATATTTTAAGTGAAAAAACTTTTCTTTCCAAAGAATAACAAAGTGCTTATTTATTCAAACACAATCTTTAATAAGTGTTTATTAATGTTTATTTCTATAATTTTCATAATCATAAGCAATTATACATTTATCTATCTAAATGCTTTAAAGAAATCTTTTGAATTTTAAAAGCGTTTTTTTAACTATGTATCCAAATACTAAATAATTTAATTTAAAATGAGTTCATGATATAAAAACTTTTCACATAAGGTTTTATTTTATAAACATTTAAATAAGTTATTTATTTGAATGGAATCTCATTTACTCCTGATAATTTTTTTTTTAATGGATGGAATTTTCTCCCCAGTCTCCACTCACCGTAGTTATTCTTTAGTGTTTTTATTTTCTTTTTCCTAAAATACATTTCTAACGAAAAAATCCTCAAACTAACAAAAAATTTACATAACATATTACAAGAAATCAAATCGACATTTTAAATCAGATAAAGGTAAATTGAAATTAGTTTTTTTTAAATCCAGATATTTTTTGTTAACTCTTTTATTTATTTTATTCCCCCAAATTTTTTATTAAAACTTTAGTTTACAGATAGAATTTCGGAGAAAACCCAAATAATATAAAAACATATGCCATAATCCATTACCCGTCTATTTGTATGCATATGAATATATATATATATATATATATATATATATATATATATATATATATATATATATATCTATATTTGAATAATTCAAATACACATTGTCTTATACACGCCATACAAATTTATTTCTTTTAATTAAGTTAAAATAGAATGTCATTAATAATCTTATAACACTTATATAAGAAATGATTTCATATAAAAATCAATCTAATATCAGTCATGTAAGAAATGATTTCTTATAAAAAATTTATATCTTACAACTCAAATTTGTCAATGAATATTGTACCAATAATCAAAGAACGATATGCCCTTAATGTTTAGGCGGCTCGATAGACACAATACAAAAATGTGTACAAAACATAAATAAATCTTAGACAAAAAGGTATTTTATGTCTCTAATGTTTATATTAATTTTCGTTCATGCATCTAATGTTTGTTTTTGTCTATTTATGTCTCATGTTTCATTTTTTGTCAGATATGCTTTTTTTTATATAACATTGTCAAATAAGTTAATGAAAAATGCTAAGCTCCCATATGACAAAATTCTTTTGCCACATTACCTGCCGCATGACTAATATCTCAAAATTACAAAAATACTTTTATTAATAATCGAAAAAAGAAAAAAGAAAAAAGAAATCTCTTTTCCCTCATTTGCAAGCTAACTCGCCTCTCCAGCATCACCATCGCCAACTGGAAGGGCATCTCCGGTGAGATCCCCCGCTGCATCTCCTCCTTGCCTTTCCTCCAAATTATTAATCTCATCGGCAATCGCATCTCCGACATTATCCATGCTGACATTGGCAGGCTGCAATGCCTTACCATTCTCTCGGGGTCCATGCCAAGAAGCTGATGATCCTGAGCAAAGCGGGAACTAGCTCAGCAACGAGATCCCAGCTCAATGCCTCACTATTGCTCTCATGCTTATTGTAGCGAGTGTATTGTTATGCACGTGGGGTCTAAGCTGCAAGAAAATATTGTCAACATTAGGTGTCCTGACTCCCGATGATTGGTGTGGAATTCTTCCTGTGGAGGTATATAAGAGGAAATGGAAAGATGATCATGAGAGAAAGAAAGAAACTGATAGAGGGAGAGAGAGAGAGAGAGTCGAAATAAAGAGAGGGGGAGAGAGATAGAAGATAAGGAAAGAGAGAAGGGAAATATATTTTTTTAATTATTATTAGGGGCATTTTTGTAATTTTGGAGTACTAGTCCACGTGGTAGGTGATGCGGTAAAAGAATTTTGTCACGTGGGAACCCAGTTAGTATTTTCTGTTAACTTATTTGACAGTAGTAAAAAAATGGCATATTTGACGAAAAATGAAACATGAGGAACATTGGTGCGTATAATTTATAGCACATATAAAATTCCAGCAAGTATACTGGGTCGCAACAAGTAATAAAGTGATAAGTAGAGTATCGTCCCACAGAAATTGAGGTATCAAATAAAATTCAATTAGGCTAAGTGAAATGCTATTAAGACTTATGAAGGAAATTTCAGAAATTACACAAAAAGGGGGGTGATGATTGAAACAACAAAATATAAATAACTGAAATTTAAATAACTAAACAGAAAACAAAACAGACAAAAGATGTGCAACTGGTCACAAATTCCATGGAATTGTACATCATCATCCTTTCCTTTGAATATTCTTGGCTAATTCTATTATGTAATTTTCAATCTAAAATTCTCATAAAGTTTTCTAAGACTGAATTATATTAAAATTATAGTTAGGAAGATCTTCACTAATCTATAACTCAAATATAATCCGATCAAGTCCTAATCACATCAATGCCCCGCAATCGCATATGACATGTTATCTCTTGTCCTACTCATTACAAATACATAGCAATCACATGCATGTATAAATAACAAGCTTCATAGGACAATAAATAAAATAGAACTTTAGCCAAGAAAATACTCATTGGTCCGAATGAATTAAAGTACAATTTACATTTCATCAAATGATCGACTACACAAGAAAATGAGATTGATTTCGTTGGTCTAATCCGATTAATTCATAGACAAATTAATCTTTGAATCATTGAAGAACAATTCAATTAAATTACAATCCATTCAATGTTGGCCAATTTTCTAAAATATGATTGAATCCAAAAAACTTTGAAATTACAATCTAACTTAACCAAAATAATTGACTAAAATCTTAGATCAACCATTCAATTAAGTTATGAAGCTCAAGAAAATTATTCAAGCCACATAAATAAAACTATCTATATCTAGATAATCTAATTTATGGTAGAAATTACAAGGTCAAGCTCAATATTCAACTAAATCTAGCATAGTGTCACGTCCCAAAATTTGAGCACGTGACCGGCACGGAAAGTGAATTTCATTTCACCTCCATAAGCCTATCTTTCTCTTAAAAATCATACAATTCTTTTTCATTCAACCAAAACGAGTTCTCTATACATACTACAATTACTCACATTACATCACTGAATAAACCTACCCGATTACAGAGATTTCTAGATTTATACAACTTAGAATAAAACTTAACTATTATACCTTTATCCTGAACAAATGAAAAGGTAATTATGGACTAAGGATCCATAATTCCTTGTTCCGATATTTACCTTCAGCTGTCAACTCTGAAAAAAAATATCAATAAGAGGGGTATGAGCAAACCACGTGCCCAGTGAGTAGATAACACAATACTATGACAAAATAAAAATCATGCATCATAATGATAACATGCAGCAATCATACGTAGATCGATCATCATATGATATAATATTATTCATAATACTTCACAACAATATCCAAGTGAATCAAATGCATTTCAACAAAATTCAAAATTCACAACAGCAATCGATGAAATCAATTTCACAAACAATTTCCGTACCAACCGGGTCGTCCAGAATACCTTTGGATCGTTGCCCGCGGCCCCCGCCGCATCCACCCTTATCGCTCCATTTATATTCTCCACCCTTATAGCTTCACATAGATTTCTCCATGGGGTGCACCACCATGCCTTTCCTTTCCAGTCAAACACAATCACAATCACATATAAAAACATCCTTAATCATAATCTTGAGCCACATACACAACTCAGTCATTTACAATTCAAGCCACAACATAATCAATGTGGTTCCAGCAACATAGCATGTATATAACATAACCCATAATATAGAACAATTATTCAACTCGGTTCACATGCCATTCACAATCCATCATATAACCTCCATTCATGGGAAAATAAGAAAATATAATTATATACATTACCAGACACGTTCCACATTTGTTTATGCCTGATCGTTCCACATCATCCTCTTCAAACTTGGATATACAACATATTTCCACTATGATGCAAAAAGTCAATAATAGATATTTAATCATAGCAAGTATTAACCCACTCACCTGGATTTCACGCTCTCGGCACTCCAATTTGCACTTTGACCATTCCTATTGTAACCAGACAAAAACCATCAGAGTTACGAAATAGAGAAATTTCCTACCACTACTCTCGACCTTCACTTACTTCTCGAATCATAACTCCTAACTGGTAATGAATATTCAAATGAAACTTATACCATTGGAAACTAGACTTAAAGAGCTTTCCAACGATATAAAGTTTGCCCAAAACGGAGTTCGGATGAAGAAGTTATGGCCGATTGAAAAATAAACTAAAATTTCCCGTTACACCTGGCGCCTGGGCGCCAATTCCTTCTTCTTCCCATCTCACCTTGGCGCCTAGGCGCCACAATCGCGACCCCTTCGCGATTTCTCTCGATTTTGGCCCAAATCTGGCCAAATCTTCACCGTTTTTCATGATTTCTTCCATGGAATCTCACCCTTAATGTCTAAGGAGCATTTAGACACCAAAATCACCAATTTTAATTGAGAAACGAAGCTGGAATCTCGATTTTACCTCAAACACTATTAAAACTAAAAAATAGAGAAAAGCTTAAGAAATAGAAATTTCTACCTCGATTCCTTGCTTTCCCTATGTTGCTTGGCTCCTAGAGGCTCGCCCCGTAGCCCGAGATCCAGCCTCCAAAGTCTGGTTGTAGAGTTGGAGTGTAGAGAGAGAAATTAGAGAGAAGGAAGAGAGAAAGAGAGGAGAGAAAGTGAAGAGAGAGAGAGGAAAGGAGAAAAATGAATAAAAAATAGGTGAGGCCACCTATATACTCGCCCGGGGTGAAATTATCACTTGCTCTGCAATTGACCCTCAGTCAAGACTAGCAAAAGAAAATTCATAAAATCTCACCTCAGGTGTTTCTAAATCCTCGGTGCCCCAAAAATTTCCTTATTCACTTCAGTCCCTCTCAATATCTCAAACTCCACTTTAACCTCGAATCCATCATCTTTTCGGTACCGGACTCATAATTCATTCACATAAGCTCTATTCTTCTTCTCGGGTTCCTACTTGGTCATTTCTCAAAAGTCCTCTATACTTTCTTTTCTTTTCACTTTAGTCCTTGAGAATTTGTAAAAATTTCCTAAATTAAAAATAAAAATTTCTATTCCCACATTTTCTTCACTAATTCAAAAAGAAAATTTTCCACATAATTAAATTTTTCACTAAACTTCAAATCAGACTTTAAATATTCATAAAAATTGTTGGGATATTACATTCTTCCCCCCTTAAAAGAATTCGGTCCTCCGAATTCAAAACTTACCTCAAGATTGAAGCAAATGCCAATATTTTGTTTATATCTTATTCTCTCTCTTAGAATTTTCACAATCAAGTACAAAATATAACAAGTTCAACATATTTTTATTTCTAATACATAAGTTACAGGCAACAAGCTGAACTTGATTTACAAAACAGATAATTTTAATACGTAAACATTAGATCAAACATCAGCTTTAGGTACAAACAAAAGAAAAGATAAATTAAGAACGAGGAGGCTTTTGAAATGCAGAAGGTGCTCCAGGTCTAGAAGAAGAAGGTGCTTCAGACCTTAAGGAGGAAGTTAATCGTTGCAGCCTAGAAAGAGTTTCTGGAGGAAACGTCTGGGAAATTTGGCGAAGTGCAGAAGTCACTCCATTCATACAGTCAATACATCTCGCTTGTTGGTCACGAAAATTTTGAGTTGCAAACATCGAATGTCTATCAACTCTATTCGCCAATTCCCTAAAATGACGGTTCAAAAGCTTCTCTTGTTCTGTAAAGAGACGATTTATCAATCTCCCCTGGTCCTCAAAGTGGCGGTTTATTAGTCTTTCCAAGTCCTCCATCTTTTGTCTCATAAGCGCAAGCTCATTATTAGAAGATGTTACTGTGCTAACATCCTCTAACTCTACTACATCCCTTTTTCTTTTCTTAGCCTCTGGTGACTCTTCCATGGATCTCTTATTCTTATAATTCTCCAGGCTAAGATTTAGATCCAGCTCTACCTTGCCAGCCTCAAAGTTTAAATTGAAAAATTTATTGCCGGCCATATTTTTCTGAGCTATAAAGGTTATACAGAAGGAAAAGTTTGATGCTAGAAAGCTTATAGATATAAACTCTTAGTGTAGTGAGCAGCGTAATGGGGCATCCATTATATATAGACGAAATTTAGGGTTACAAAACCTTTACATCATACTCTAAAGATGACCTACAGACCTTATCCGACGCAATGCCAATGGTCTCTGATAAGCATGCAAGAAAATAACAAAATATAATCAAATACAAAAGATTTCCTCAAAAATTTCGGCTAACTTTTGACTCTTGCTCAAATTATTAAACTAATCGCCGCTTCAATTTATGACTTCCTAACTCTGTATTTGTCATATCCAATAATTCTAAATCGAGATATTACTCCATGAACGGGTAGCTTCATATTAACCTTATCTAAGTTTCTAATCCGTGACTTTGCCCTAAGCTTACACATTTTCAAACATACATATTAAAATAAAAACTTCTCACATCTACACATCAAGCGTTCCATAAAGTGAGAGAAAAATTTTACCTTTCACTTGCCTCTACGAGCATATATGTATATATGTATAAACATAGAGATACATCATTATCTATATATATTTTCATCTATTCAAGTTCTTTTAAATTTCAGACTTCTCATTCTCTGAATGTATGTAGAATCATTACATATTATTCCTGGCCATAACAAATAGCCTTCACTCTCTATGCATGAATAACATACATACATATCATATGTATTTAGATACATATAATCACAGTATAATTCAATCAATCATGTATATTATACTTAACTGAAGGCTTTCAAGAACAATACAAGAAAGCATAGAAATACATTTTAGTTCATCGTGAAAACATCCAAGACACTCTGTAATGGCTACATTGTTGACTTCCTTCAATTTCAGAAAATGCCAACGAGAGAAATGGAAAAACCAAGTGTAAATTGGCCGCAAATCCACCGAATATTGACTTTCGTGGTTTTGCCATTAATACGACGCGTTGTTGGTGTGCATGCCTACCCTAGACTACTAGCTTCCAGCTTGTAGAAATCCATAGGTTAAGCGTGTAGGGTGCGGCGAAGAGATATCTTCTTTGTCTCTAAGTTCAAATTTTTCCTCTATAAGAACTGTCCCAACGTTCTCAGTTACCACACCACAAAGAGTAATCATCTCTGAGCCTACAACTTCCCAGCGTTCCTCTCTTCTCATACTTCCACATAAATTTCTAAATTTTTCAAATCATGGCCACAAGGAAGTACATTGATCTCACAGTGGATGCCAAGAGAGAAGAGCTCGACTTAAACTTAAGTCTGGGCAAAGACAAGGGCAAAAGACCTTTTGAAGGGTCTTTAGAGAAGCATATGGAGAAGAAAATGAAGAAGAACGAGGAAGCTGAGGAGACTAGCAGGACCCATACCTCGGAGGACAAAATCACCTGTCTAGAGCGGTAGGTGAAAAATCTGAAAAAGATGATAGGAGACCTGGAGAAGTTAACTAAACGCAATCATGCAGAAATGACTTCAAAAATAGACAGGTTCTTCTATTGGTCTACCCAGTGTTTCTGCAATCAACAACAAAGAAGTGTTGAATGTATGAATGGGATTTACACTACCCTCCGCGACATTGCTCTGTCTCTCGCTCCAAGGAATGGTCGAGGGGTGATGATACAGTACAACCCTCCTAATCCGAGACTACCTCGCTTTTAGATTACTCATGCATGAGTAATTTTTTTTTTTTTGCAATGTAATCCTTCTGCTTTTAATGCCAGTGGTTTCTTTTATGGGATGGTACTCCAAAAATAGTAATAATAAAATTAAGAAGGATAAAAGAAATCAGTCACACAAAATCAATCATGAATGTAACATATAAAGCCCCATACATACAATTTGATCCGACAGCAACGGAATCAAACAAATAATAACCTTTCCTTTACCAAGTTCAAAAGTATAGCCATATCTGTCTAAAACTAAAACTAAAACATAATTCATAAGAAAAGACAAGTCTTGGAGGAAAAGGAAATGAAAACATCCTACAGGACCTTCAATGGAGCCATCTCTCTATAGTCGTGCCCGAGTTCACCACGATAGAGGAGATCCCACTAAGGTTACCTTACTCTGTAATCGGTATGAGACCTAATCCCAAAGCTCTGATACCAACTTGTCACGTCCCAAAATTTGAGCACGTGACCGGCACGAAAAGTGAATTTCATTTCACCTCCGTAAGCCTATCTTTCTCTTAAAAATCATACAATTCTTTTTCATGCAACCAAAACGAGTTCTCTATACATACTACAATTACTCACATTACATCACTGAATGAACCTACCCGATTACAGAGATTTCTAGATTTATACAACTTAGAATAAAACTTAACTATTATACCTTTATCCTGAACAAATGAAAAGGTAATTATGGACTAAGGATCCATAATTCCTTGTTCCGATATTTACCTTCAGCTGTCAACTCTGAAAAAAAATATCAATAAGAGGGGTATGAGCAAACCACGTGCCCAGTGAGTAGATAACACAATACTATGACAAAATAAAAATCATACATCATAATGATAACATGCAGCAATCATACGTAGATCGATCATCATATGATATAATATTATTCATAATACTTCACAACAATATCCAAGTGAATCAAATGCATTTCAACAAAATTCAAAATTCACAACAGCAATCGATGAAATCAATTTCACAAACAATTCCCGTACCAACCGGGTCGTCCAGAATACCTCTGGATCGTTGCTCGCGGCCCCCGCCGCATCCACCCTTATCGCTCCATTTATATTCTCCACCCTTATAGCTTCACATAGATTTCTCCATGGGGTGCACCACCATGCCTTTCCTTTCCAGTCAAACACAATCACAATCACATATAAAAACATCCTTAATCATAATCTTGAGCCACATACATAACTCAGTCATTTACAATTCAAGCCACAACATAATCAATGTGGTTCCAGCAACATAGCATGTATATAACATAACCCATAATATAGAACAATTATTCAACTCGGTTCACATGCCATTCACAATCCATCATATAACCTCCATTCATGGGAAAATAAGAAAATATAATTATATACATTACCAGACACGTTCCACATTTGTTTATGCCTCATCGTTCCACATCATCCTCTTCAAACTTGGATATACAACATATTTCCACTATGATGCAAAAAGTCAATAACAGATATTTAATCATAGCAAGTATTAACCCACTCACCTGGATTTCACGCTCTCGGCACTCCCATTTGCACTTTGACCATTCCTATTGTAACCAGACAAAAACCATCAGAGTTACGAAATAGAGAAATTTCCTACCACTACTCTCGACCTTCACTTACTTCTCGAATCATAACTCCTAACTGGTAATGAATATTCAAATGAAACTTATACCATTGGAAACTAGACTTAAAGAGCTTTCCAACGATATAAAGTTTGCCCAAAACGGAGTTCGGATGAAG
Organism: Biancaea sappan; assembly: GCA_037074585.1. NCBI lineage: Eukaryota > Viridiplantae > Streptophyta > Magnoliopsida > Fabales > Fabaceae > Biancaea > Biancaea sappan. The sequence continues at coordinate 49,782,971 of CM073500.1, read as the reverse complement.
AAGTTATGGCCGATTGAAAAATAAACTAAAATTTTCCGGTACACCTGCGCCTGGGCGCCAATTCCTTCTTCTTCCCATCTCACCTTGGCGCCTAGGCGCCACACATGGCGCCTGGGCGCCACGATCGCGACCCCTTCGCGATTTCTCTCGATTTTGGCCCAAATCTGGCCAAATCTTCACCGTTTTTCATGATTTCTTCCATGGAATCTCACCCTTAATGTCTAATGAGCATTTAGACACCAAAATCACCAATTTTAATCGAGAAACGAAGCCAGAATCTCGATTTTACCTCAAACACTATTAAAACTAGAAAATAGAGAAAAGCTTAAGAAATAGAAATTTCTACCTCGATTCCTTGCTTTCCCTATGTTGCTTGGCTCCTAGAGGCTCGCCCCGTAGCCCGAGATCCAGCCTCCAAAGCCCGGTTGTAGAGTTGGAGTGTAGAGAGAGAAATTAGAGAGAAGGAAGAGAGAAAGAGAGGAGAGAAAGTGAAGAGAGAGAGAGGAAAGGAGAAAAATGAATAAAAAATAAATGAGGCCACCTATATACTCGCCCGGGGTGAAATTATCACTTGCTCTGCAATTGACCCTCAGTCAAGACTAGCAAAAGCAAATTCATAAAATCTCACCTCAGGTGTTTCTAAATCCTCGGTGCCCCACAAATTTCCTTATTCACTTTAGTCCCTCTCAATATCTCAAACTCCACTTTAACCTCGAATCCATCATCTTTTCGGTACCGGACTCATAATTCATTCCCATAAACTCTATTCTTCTTCTCGGGTTCCTACTTGGTCATTTCTCAAAAGTCCTCTATACTTTCTTTTCTTTTCACTTTAGTCCTTGAGAATTTGTAAAAATTTCCTAAATTAAAAATAAAAATTTCTATTCCCACATTTTCTTCACTAATTCAAAAAGAAAATTTTCCACATAATTAAATTTTTCACTAAACTTCAAATCAGACTTTAAATATTCATAAAAATTCTTGGGATATTACACATAGACATCAAAATCCCTAACTCATTGAAGTTTAATCAAGCATTCAAGAGGAAGAATAATCGGTAAAATCCATTCCATTAAACGAAAGTGCATTAAAATCGAAATTGTTCAGCAATAAAACATCATAGAACCAAACTACATCAATCTTTAAACTCAGAAATTACATGGAAGAGAAGAAGAACATGACAGAAAACAGAAAATACAGCAGAAATCTAAGAAACTATGAAGGAAAATGGAAGAAAAGGAAAGAAAATGGGAGAAGGAGAGTCATTCCCAAGTGGGAAGGCTTCCTTTCCCTCAAACCAAGCTAGAGAGTTGCCTCTGTGTTACTCCCAGCCACTGCTGCTCTAGGAAAGCAGAAAAATGGTGCTAGGACTTCCCATCTGAAAAATGACTTAGCTTGCTCAATAAATTTCTGTCACGACCCGTTTTCTGGGTACATGACCGGCACAATGATGAATCTCTCATCACTGTAAGCCTTCCGATAAATATATCAAATTTTCTTATCTAAAAATCATAGAGATGATTTGCATGTAATAATATATTATCAATTTAAAATACATTATTATACTGATATACAAGCCAAATGTCGAACCCCTGACCTAGATGTCCTAAACGATTACAGAGCAACATAATCTATAATAAAAGAGGGGTCTACCCGACAACGGGAAGGTCCAAAGTGATCTACTCCTCTAACAGATATTCTTCGCTGGCAACCTGATCTTAACAAAAAGGTTGTACAAACAGTGTGAGCTTTTAAACTCAATGAGCGAATCGGCCTCGCGTTAATAAAATTCAAATACATTACCAGTCATGCAAGCATATCCAAAGGCTCATACTCAACCAATAGACAGAAGATAAAAATTTATCTAATTCAACAAACGTTACTAGTACTCGTCAATGGCAATATATCCCAGAGAGCGTACACAGGCCGGCTCACCAATTATGTATATTTCCGCCATGACGCACAACATCATCCTCTTACATACAAGAAGATAAAAATTCATCCAATTCAATAAACGTTACTAGTACTCGTCAATGGCAATATATCCCGGAGAGCGCACACAGGCCGGCTCACCAATTATGTATATTTCCGCCATGACGCACAACCTCATCCTCTTAGCTAGGGCGTCTCACGGATTTATCACCAATCCGGGCAATATCCCTACTGAGGGAATTGTTGTCTCCACACTCATTGGTCAAGACACCCTGTCAACTGGGTTTTCCGCCTTGCCGTGAGAGGGGGTACTGTCCCGCTCAATCACAATCAATAGCATTTCATATCATAATCAGAAGCTCAATATAATATTCATCCATACAACAGGTATAGTATATAACTATATTATAGATTTATAAACCACAAATCAAGATAACAATTAATCTGTTTTTGAAAAGATTCAAACTTCACATCATCATGAAATACTTGTTTCGTCTTATCCATACTTCTGGATTAATTATCTCATTAGATTCGTCATTCTGAATCCAATTTCCCCTTATGAATCTTGGGAGTGTCCTACAACATACTTTTTATCACCAGTAATGCTAAAACTCTATTAAAACCGGGTCGTTCCACTCACCTGGATTCCGTACGAGTATCGCTTCTCTAAGTCATTACAGACAAGAGTGCTCAGGTGAATTTCGGTGTTCTGCTATGAAGATTTTCATGAAAGATTAGAGAAAATATGTTAAGATTGTTTTCGTACAGATATTGTTCATACGTACAGTTACTGTTCATATATAAGGTTACTATTCATACGTACAGTCACTATTCATACATACGATTACTATTCATACCAGAAATAGAGAATACAATCTGTAAAAGAGTACACCAGGTAAGTTCCCAGGAAAGAGTGGAGGGTCACACTGGACACACTTAAAAACCAGGTCTTTCCTTAGCCAGAACTTTCCTAGACATGTATTCTTCACAGTTTACATTCTATTTCGGTAATCAGAGAATCAAAATAACATATAAACAGCTAAGGACAGTTTTTCTGATGTGGAAGATCAGCCAAGGCCGCAACCACAGAGCATACTTAAGAAAATAACTTCTAAAATTTGAAAGACATAGAAAGGGCATAGTATCCTTACCTAAGCTGAAAAAGAAAGGCCCAAAATCTCAGAGGCCTAGCATTTGAGTAAGAGAAACTTAAGGAGAGAAGAAGAGAAGTTGAAGGTGTGAGTTTAGAAGTGAAATGGAAGGGCCTATTTATAGCAAAAGTCAAGGGTACTATTTGATAATATGCGCTAATAAAATATTCAATTTACTATTCGTGAAAATGACATTTCTAATAATGCAGTTACTGTGCACCTCACGCGTACGATCTGTTATTACTATTGGAAACTTAAAAGGAAAACTATCCTTTCACCTTAAACCTTTAAGTTTCTTTTCAATTCAGTCCTTTCACTTTAGTCCCTAAGGGTATTTTTACACATAAAACGTCATTTTCTCCCACGAACTTCTTTCTAGTTTTCTCTTATGACCAAACCACATCTAGTACTTGACATTTCGATTGTATAAATGAACAGTATCGTATACATAAATAGTATTATACAGGTGAATAGTACTGTATACTGAAATAGTAACAGTAGTTTGTAAACAAATATTTATATTTTATTTTTCTTGGGTATTACAATTTCGGTTTTGCAAATATAAAACTGATCTAACACATGCCTAAAGGAATATTCTGCCCTAGATGCCTCCTTGGATGCTTCTTCCATGATGTGGCAACACTTTGACAGCAAAACAGCAGCAGAAAGACAGCAAACAGCAGCAGAACAGCATGGCAAACAGCAGCAGAAAAGTATGGCAGAAAACATGGAAAATAGAGGTGCATAATTAATATTTCAGCCATGCTTTTCTGACCTACGAAAATTAATATTTCTACCCATAAATTCTGACTACATGGCATTGAATAAGAGTTCAAATGAGCCCCACATCCAGCACAACCTAGTCAGCATCTGCATCACCTAAAAAGTGCCACATTAGCATCCAAATCAGCATCTTTGTCCATGTCAGCACTTTTCTCTCCAAAATTAAAATTTGTAGGAATTAAATTGAGCATTTTACAATTCAAGTTCTGAAAATATAAAATTGAGACACATTCAATCCATAAATAGTTTATACCTAATAAATTCCAAAACATAATAAAATTAGAGAATTGACACAATTAAAGAGGCAAAAAGGACTAAAATAGGGACTAAAATAAACGGAAAAAGCATGTTATCAAACATAAACAAACAAAAACAAATATTAGGAGCATAAACAAAAATTAATGTAAACGTTGGGGATATAAAGTACCATTTTACCTAAATCTTATTATAATTAGATGAAATCAAGGACCCAATTTTCTAAAATAAATTGAATTTTTGTATATGCTTATATTAAAAATCAATTTTACACTTATTTATGTACGTAAAAGATTTAGATACAATAATAAAATAATTTTTAATATAACTCACTAAAATAATTTTTTTATAAAATACTTTTTACTGCTGTTTTTAATAACAAAATATTTTTATAAAATAATATATTTCACGGCTATTCTTAATTCTCCTTGATTCAATAAAGGAAAAGACATTCTCCACTATTTGCAAACAAATTTTTAAAATGTTACCCAACTCAAATACTTGAGATTCACTCAAATTTATTTCCCGTTACAATACTAATTTTATAAGAAATTTATGTTGTATTATACAAAGTTTATTTCCCATTTTCACAATACATAAGAAAGTCTGTGTCGCAATAGAGAAAAATAAGTGGGCCTAAACTAATAATAATTTTTTTACCCATAACTCAAAAAGCTTGGGCCTGCCAATTAATTTTTTGACCCATCAAGTTAGAAGAAATTAATTGGGCCATGGCCTAAACTTTAAAACTGAATAGGGTAGGGGCTGGTAAACGTAAGCCCCCTCTACCACAAATTATAATGTAGTCTCTCTCCCACATGGGAAAACCTTAGGCGGGCACCTCTCCATAGTGCAATGAAAGTCGCCAACTTAGGCCATGAGCCTTCGTGATCACCCCAAATACCCTGCCCAGGTAAGCATGTTTAAATCATTGTGAGCCTTTTTCTAGCCCTTCTTTTTTATACTACCACTGTTTCTGCCTTCTCATTTCCTCGATGTGGGACAAATGAGCCAACTTAGGCCATGAATATTATATTGTACTTCTGATTATGATATGAAATACTGTGTTATTGATTGCGATTGAGCGGGACAGTACCCCCTCTCACGGCAAGGCGGAAAACCTGGTTTAAAGGGTTTCTTGACCAACGAGTGTGGAGACAACGATTCCCTCACAATGGATATAACTCGAATCGGTAACAGATCCGTGAGGCACCCTAGCTAAGAGGATGAGGTTATGCGTCATAGCGAAATTATATAAAATTGGTGAGCTGGCCTATGTGCGCTCTCCGGGATATATTGCTATTGATGAATACTAGTAACGTTTGTTGAATCTGATGGATTTTTATCTTCTAGTATGTAATTTTTAACTATGTCTATTGGTTGAGTTTGAGCCTTCAGGTATACTTACATGACTGGTGATGTATTTAAATTTTATTAACGAGAGGTCGATTTGCTCATTGAGTTTAAAAGCTCATACCCTCTGTAAAATCTTTTTGTTCAAATCAGGTTACCGGCCAAGAATATCCGCTAGAGGAGTAGATCACCTTGGACATTCCTGCTGTCGGGTAGGCCTCTCTTTTGATATAAATTATGTTACTCTATAATCGTCTAGGACATTTAGGTCAGGAATTTGGTATTTGACTTGTATTTCAGTGCAATAATGTATTTTATATTAAGGATCTATTATTATATGCAAATCATCTCTATGAATTTCAAATAAGAAAATTTGATATATTTTCTTCGTATTTATTAAGGAATGACTTTTTTGATAATATGGAAATAATTCAACTCGTGAGTAGAGTTTATCGAAAGGCTTACAGTGATGGGATATTCATCATTGTACCGGTCATGTGCCCAGAAAACGGGTCGTGACAAAGTTGGTATCAGATGAAAGGTTGTTAGGTCTCATAGTGATTACAGAGCAATATGTCTTTAGTGGGCCCTCCCCTTTTGTCGTGACTGCAGTACGACCATAGGACGAAGATCCACCAAAAGCTCTATAAAGTTTAAAATCCTTTTCTTTCGTGTCTTACCCTTGAAGCATAATAGTGACAATACATATTATTTTTAATTGTAGAATAAGTTTAGATGGCACCAGGAAAATCAAATGCTTCAGGAATCCACACAAGATCTGGCAGGGCCCTGGTCCCTCCAGTTACTCAGTCAGTAGGTGGAAGGTTAGAGACGCCTAACAGTGCAGAAGGTAACTGTCACGTCCCAAAATTTGAGCACGTGACCGGCACGGAAAGTGAATTTCATTTCACCTCCGTAAGCCTATCTTTCTCTTAAAAATCATACAATTCTTTTTCATGCAACCAAAACGAGTTCTTTATACATACTACAATTACTCACATTACATCAGTGAATGAACCTACCCGATTACAGAGATTTCTAGATTTATACAACTTAGAATAAAACTTAACTATTATACCTTTATCCTGAACAAATGAAAAGGTAATCATGGACTAAGGATCCATAATTCCTTGTTCCGATATTTACCTTCAGCTGTCAACTCTGAAAAAAAATATCAATAAGAGGGGTATGAGCAAACCACGTGCCCAGTGAGTAGATAACACAACATTATGACAAAAAAATATCATACATCATAATGATAACATGCAGCAATCATACGTAAATCGATCATCATATGATATGATATTATTCGTAGTACTTCACGACAATATCCAAATAAATCAAATACATTTCAACATAATTCAAAAGTTCACAACAACAATCGGTGAAATCAATTTCACACAAATTTTCCGTACCAACCGGGTCGTCCAGAATACCTCTGGATCGTTGCCCGCGGCCCCTGCCGCATCCACCCTTATCGCTCCATTTATAATCTCCACCCTTATAACTTCACATAAATTTCTCCATGGGGTGCACCACCATGCCTTTCCTTTCCAGTCAAACACAATCACAATCATATATAAAAACATCCTCAATCATAATCTTGAGCCACATACACAACTCAGTCATTTACAATTCAAGCCACAACATAATAAATGTGGTTCCAGCAACATAGCATGTATACAACATAACCCATAATATAGAACAATTATTCAACTCAGTTCACATGCCATTCACAATCCATTATATAACCTCCATTCATGGGAAAATAAGAAAATATAATTATATACATTACCAGACACGTTCCACAATTGTTTATGCCTCATCGTTCCACATCATCCTCTTCAAACTTGGATATACAACATATTTCCACTATGATGCAAAAAGTCAATAACAGATATTTAATCATAGCAAGTATTAACCCACTCACCTGGATTTCACGCTCTCGGCACTCCCACTTTGCACCTTGACCATTCCTATTGTAACCAGACAAAAACATTAGGGTTACGAAATAGAGAAATTTCCTACCACTACTCTCGACCTTTACTCACATCTTAAGTCATAACTCCTAATCGGTAATGAATATCTAAATGAAACTTATACCATTGGAAACTAGACTCAAAGAACTTTCCAACGATATAAAGTTTGCCCAAAACGGAGTCCGGATGAAGAAGTTATGGCCGATTGAAAATGAGCTAAGGTTTTCCGACACACCTGGCGCCTGAGCGCCACCCATGCCCGGCGCCTAGGCGCCCCACGTGGCGCCTGGGCGCCATGCCTTTCTCTTCCCCACATGTCCTTGAGAATTTGTAAAAATTTCCTAAATTAAAAATAAAAATTTCTATTTCCACATTTTCTTCACTAATTCAAAAAGAAAATTTTCCACATAATTAAATTTTTCACTAAACTTCAAATCAGACTTTAAATATTCATAAAAATTCTTGGGATATTACATTCTTCCCCCCTTAAAAGAATTCGGTCCTCCGAATTCAAAACTTACCTCAAGATTGAAGCAAATGCCAATATTTTGTTTATATCTCATTCTCTCTCTTAGAATTTTCACAATCAAGTACAAAATATAACAAGTTCAACATATTTTTATTTCTAATACATAAGTTACAGGCAACAAGCTGAACTTGATTTACAAAACAGATAATTTTAATACTTAAACATTAGATCAAACATCAGCTTTAGGTACAAACAAAAGAAAAGATAAATTAAGAACGAGGAGGCTTTTGAAATGCAGAAGGTGCTCCAGGTCTAGAAGAAGAAGGTGCTTCAGACCTTAAGGAGGAAGTTAATCGTTGCAGCCTAGAAAGAGTTTCTGGAGGAAACGTCTGGAAAATTTGGCGAAGTGCAGAAGTCACTCCATTCATACAGTCAATACATCTCGCTTGTTGGTCACGAAAATTTTGAGTTGCAAACATCGAATGTCTATCAACTCTATTCGCCAATTCCCTAAAATGACGGTTCAAAAGCTTCTCTTGTTCTGTAAAGAGACGATTTATCAATCTCCCCTGGTCCTCAAAGTGGCGGTTTATCAGTCTTTCCAAGTCCTCCATCTTTTGTCTCATAAGCGCAAGCTCATTATTAGAAGATGTTGCTGTGCTAACATCCTCTAACTCTACTACATCCCTTTTTCTTTTCTTAGCCTCTGGTGACTCTTCCATGGATCTCTTATTCTTATAATTCTCCAGGCTAAGATTTAGATCCAGCTCTACCTTGCCAGCCTCAAAATTTAAATTGAAAGATTTATTGCCGGCCATATTTTTCTGAGCTATAAAGGTTGTACAGAAGGAGAAGTTTGATGCTAGAAAGCTTATAGATATAAACTTTTAGTGTAGTGAGCAGCGTAATGGGGCATCCATTATATATAGACGAAATTTAGGGCTACAAAACCTTTACATCATACTCTAAAGATGACCTACAGACCTTATCCGACGCAATGCCAACGGTCTCAGATAAGCATGCCAGAAAATAACAAAATATAATCTAATACAAAAGATTTCCTCAAAAATTTCGGCTAACTTTTGACTCTTGCTCAAATTATTAAACTAATCGCCGCTTCAATTTATGGCTTCTTAACTCTGTATTTGTCTTATCCAATAATTCTAAATCGAGATATTACTCCATGAACGGGTAGCTTCATACTAGCCTTATCTAGGTTTCTAATCCGTGGCTTTGCCCTAAGCTTACACATTTTCAAACATACATATTAAAATAAAAACTTCTCACATCTACACATCAAGCGTTCCATAAAGTGAGAGAAAAATTTTACCTTTCACTTGCCTCTACGAGCATATATGTATATATGTATAAACATAGAGATACATCATTATCTATATATATTTTCATCTATTCAAGTTCTTTTAAATTTCAGACTTCTCATTCTCTGAATGTATGTAGAATCATTACATATTATTCCTGGCCATAACAAATAACCTTCACTCTCTATGCATGAATAACATACATACATATCATATGTATTTAAATACATATAATCACAGTATAATTCAATCAATCATGTATATTATACTTAACTGAAGGCTTTCAAGAACAATACAAGAAAGCATAGAAATACATTTTAGTTCATCGTGAAAACATCCAAGACACTCTGTAATGGCTACATTGTCGACTTCCTTCAATTTCAGAAAATGCCAACGAGAGAAATGGAAAAACCAAGTGTAAATCGGCCGCAAATCCACCGAATATTGACTTTCGTGGTTTTGCCATTAATGCGACGCGTTGTTGGTGTGCATGCCTACCCTAGACTCCTAGCTTCCAGCTTGCAGAAATCCATAGGTTAAGCGTATAGGGTGCGGCGAAGAGATATCTTCTTTGTCTCTGAGTTCAAATTTTTCCTCTATAAGAACTATCCCAACGTTCTCAGTTACCACACCACAAAGAGTAATCATCTCTAAGCCTACAACTTCTCAGCATTCCTCTCTTCTCATACTTCGACATAAATTTCTAAATTTTCCAAATCATGGCCACAAGGAAGTACATTGATCTCACAGTGGATGCCAGGAGAGAAGAGCTCGACTTAAACTTAAGTCTGGGCAAAGACAAGGGCAAAAGACCTTTTGAGGGGTCTCCAGAGAAGCAGAAGGAGAAGAAAATGAAGAAGATCGAGGAAGCTGAGGAGACTAGCACGGGCCATACCTCGGAGGACAAAATCGTCTGTCTAGAGCAGGAGGTCAAAAATCTGAAAAAGATGATAGAAAACCTAGAGAAGTTAACTAAACGCAATCATGCAGAAATGACTTCAAGAATAGACAGGTTCTTCTATTGGTCTACCCAGTGCTTCTGCAATCAACAACAAAGAAGTGTTGATTGTATGAATGGGATTTACACTACCCTCCGCGATATTGCTCTGTCTCTCGCTCCAAGGAATGGTCGAGGGGTGATGATACAGTACAACCCTCCTAATCCGAGACCACCTCGCTTTTAGATTACTCATGCATGAGTAATTGTTTTTTTTTTTTTTGCAATGTAATCCTTCTGCTTTTAATGCCAGTGGTTTCTTTTATGGGATGGTACTCCAAAAATAGTAATAATAAAATTAAGAAAGATAAAATAAATCAGTCACACAAAATCAATCATGAATTTAACATATAAAGCCCCATACATACAATTTGATCCGACAGCAACGGAATCAAAACAAATAATAACCTTTCCCTTACCGAGTTCAAAAGTATAGCCATAACTCTCTAAAACTAAAACTAAAAACATAATTCATAAGAAAAGACAAGTCTTGGAGGAAAAGGAAATGAAAACATCCTACAGGACCTTCAGTGGAGCCATCTCTCTATAGTCGTGCCCGGGTTCACCACGATAGAGGAGATCCCACTAAGGTTACCTTACTCTGTAATCGGTAGGAGACCTAATCCCAAAGCTCTGATACCAACTTGTCACGTCCCAAAATTTGAGCACATGACCGGCACGGAAAGTGAATTTCATTTCACCTCCGTAAGCCTATCTTTCTCTTAAAAATCATACAATTCTTTTTCATGCAACCAAAACGAGTTCTTTATACATACTACAATTACTCACATTACATCAGTGAATGAACCTACCCGATTACAGAGATTTCTAGATTTATACAACTTAGAATAAAACTTAACTATTATACCTTTATCCTGAACAAATGAAAAGGTAATCATGGACTAAGGATCCATAATTCCTTGTTCCGATATTTACCTTCAGCTGTCAACTCTGAAAAAAAATATCAATAAGAGGGGTATGAGCAAACCACGTGCCCAGTGAGTAGATAACACAACATTATGACAAAAAAATATCATACATCATAATGATAACATGCAGCAATCATACGTAAATCGATCATCATATGATATGATATTATTCGTAGTACTTCACGACAATATCCAAATAAATCAAATACATTTCAACATAATTCAAAAGTTCACAACAACAATCGGTGAAATCAATTTCACACAAATTTTCCGTACCAACCGGGTCGTCCAGAATACCTCTGGATCGTTGCCCGCGGCCCCTGCCGCATCCACCCTTATCGCTCCATTTATAATCTCCACCCTTATAACTTCACATAAATTTCTCCATGGGGTGCACCACCATGCCTTTCCTTTCCAGTCAAACACAATCACAATCATATATAAAAACATCCTCAATCATAATCTTGAGCCACATACACAACTCAGTCATTTACAATTCAAGCCACAACATAATAAATGTGGTTCCAGCAACATAGCATGTATACAACATAACCCATAATATAGAACAATTATTCAACTCAGTTCACATGCCATTCACAATCCATTATATAACCTCCATTCATGGGAAAATAAGAAAATATAATTATATACATTACCAGACACGTTCCACAATTGTTTATGCCTCATCGTTCCACATCATCCTCTTCAAACTTGGATATACAACATATTTCCACTATGATGCAAAAAGTCAATAACAGATATTTAATCATAGCAAGTATTAACCCACTCACCTGGATTTCACGCTCTCGGCACTCCCACTTTGCACCTTGACCATTCCTATTGTAACCAGACAAAAACATTAGGGTTACGAAATAGAGAAATTTCCTACCACTACTCTCGACCTTTACTCACATCTTAAGTCATAACTCCTAATCGGTAATGAATATCTAAATGAAACTTATACCATTGGAAACTAGACTCAAAGAACTTTCCAACGATATAAAGTTTGCCCAAAACGGAGTCCGGATGAAGAAGTTATGGCCGATTGAAAATGAGCTAAGGTTTTCCGACACACCTGGCGCCTGAGCGCCATCCATGCCCGGCGCCTAGGCGCCCCACGTGGCGCCTGGGCGCCATGCCTTTCTCTTCCCCACATGTCCTTGAGAATTTGTAAAAATTTCCTAAATTAAAAATAAAAATTTCTATTTCCACATTTTCTTCACTAATTCAAAAAGAAAATTTTCCACATAATTAAAATTTTCACTAAACTTCAAATCAGACTTTAAATATTCATAAAAATTCTTGGGATATTACAGTAACTATGCACAAAATAAAGAGATACCTACTGTAAACCCTGGAAGAACTGGTGGAGTACCATCACAAATTGACACGACTGTAGTAATGGAAGCATTAGCTGCAATGCAGAACGAGGTAAATAGGCTAAAGGAACTTCTGATGGGACAGTCATCTGAAGATGGCTCGCAGGCATCAGTACATGCTGCAAGAGTGCAAGAGACAGATCAGATGCCACCCCAACCTCTTCCTCAAGATAGGGTAGGGGCAGAGGTTAGGATCTCAGAATTCATGAAGTTGAATCCGTCAACCTTTGCATGAGATGTTAATGAAGACTCACAGCGCTTTCTAAATGACTGTGAGAAAATTCTTGACACGTTGGAGTGCCCTGAACCTCTAAGGGTGACCCTTGTCACCTTTCCATTAAGAGATAAGGCAGACCACTGGTGGCGAACATGGAAGAAGGACATGGCCAGAAACGCCCCACCCCTCAAGTGGAAGGACTTTAAAAGAATTTTTCGAGAACAATTTATCCTAGAAAGCATACGAGAAGCAAAGATGAATGAGTTTGAGACACTCCGGCAAGGAGCACGAACAGTCGATGAATACGATAATTTATTTGTAGAGTTGTCTGAATATGCTACTCATATGGTCCTAACTGAGAAAGAAAGGATTCGACGGTTTATTAAAGGTCTTCGAGAGTCCCTATTTGACAGGGTGGAATCAAAGATACGAGATTTTTTATCCTACATAGAAGCCGTCGACATCACCCGTATGATGGAAGAAAGAGATATGCGTAACGATAAATGGAATAACAAAAGAAAAAGGAAGCAAGATGAGAAATCACGCTACCACGGAGGTAGTTCTGCACCCACTAAAACCACTGGACATGTAGCCTCTACCGCTAGTGCACCACAACGTCAACAAAGTGGTACAAGAGGTCAACAAAGGCCCTAGTGCCCTAAGTGTGAAAGAAATCACTTCAGAGTTTGTCTTGCTAACAACAACACTAAGGTTTGTTTCCGATGTGGTCAACGGGTCACTTCAAAAGAGATTGCCCCCAACTCCACAGGAGATCTGGCCAAGGATCAGTACGCCCTAATCAATCAGAGGCCACTGTTGCCAACAGAGCCCCTGTAACTATAGGAGGCAATGGAATTGGAAGAGGTATTGGTAGAGGACAAGGTGGTCGAGGTCAAGCTTCAGCAGGCCGAGGGACCGTTCGAGTATTCTCCTTAACTCGTCAAGATGCTCAGGCGTCTAATACGATAGTAGCAGGTACCTTTCTGATTGAATCAAACTTTGCACATGTTTTGTTTGATTCTGGCTCTACGCATTCCTATGTGTCACCATTCTTTGCTAAGAAATTTACACAAAAAGTTATTACGTTAGAATGTCCATTCTTAGTAACTACGCCTACCTGAGGCACCCTACTAATAGAACGGGGCTACCAAGCTTGCAAGGTGAAAGTCGGAGAAGTAAATACAATGGCAGACCTAATGCTATTGGATATGTCAGACTTCGACGTCATTTTAGGCATGGATTGACTGGCATCTTGTCATGCCACTCTGGATTGCCATAATAAGATAGTTAAGTTCTATATTCCGGGGGAACCTATTTCGTATTTCATGGTGAACGAAGTGAGATTCCTGAAAATCTTATATCTTTAATGTGTGCCCAACGTTTATTGTGAAAGGGCTGTCAAGGATACTTGGCTTTTGTTAAAGATATTAAGAAAGAAGAACTAAAAGTGGAGGACGTTTCAGTAGTCCAAGAGTTTGTAGACGTCTTCCCGGATGACCCACCAGATGTACCCTTAGATCGAGAGATTGAGTTTCAGATAGAGTTAGCTCTAGAGACTCGCCCAATCTTCATACCCCCTTATAGGATGGCACCAACAGAACTAAAAGAGCTTAAGGCTCAATTACAGGACCTGCTAGACAAAGGTTTTATAAGGCCAAGTTATTCACCTTGGGGAGCTCTTGTTCTGTTCGTGAAAAAAGAAGGATGGATCAATGAGATTATGCATAGATTACAGGCAACTAAATAAAGTAACTATCAAAAATAAATACCCATTACCTCGCGTTGACGACCTCTTCGACCAACTTCAAGGAGCTAGGTGTTTTTCAAAGATTGACTTGAGGTATGATTATCACCAACTCAAGATCAAGGAGGAGGATGTGCCTAAAACAGCTTTTTGTACCAGACATGGGCACTACGAGTTTTTGGTAATGTCGTTTGGACTAACGAATGCACCAGCTGCTTTCATGGATTTAATGAATAGGATTTTTAAACCCTTCTTAGATAAATTTGTTATTGTCTTCCTAGACGACATTCTGGTGTACTCAAAGGATTCAGAAGAGCATAAACAACACCTTTGTATTGTGTTGTAGACATTGAGGGATCATCAATTGTATGCCAAATTCTCTAAATGCGAGTTTTGGATTGATCGCGTGACTTTCTTGGGATATGTGATCTCCAAGGATGGAATCCAAGCAGACCCAAGCAAAGTGAAAGCGGTCAAAATGTGGCCTAGACCCACCTCTGTCATGGAGATTCGCAGCTTCTTGGGATTGGCAGGATATTATCGTCGTTTCATCCAAAATTTTTTTCAGTTAGCCGCCCCTCTCACACGACTAACTAGGAAAGGAGTAAAGTACCAATGGGATGATGCTTGTGAAGAAAACTTCCAAGAACTCAAGAAAAGGTTAATCTCCACTCCTGTATTGGTCTTACCCTCAGGACCTGGAGGTTTTACAGTGTACTGCGATACATCAAGAGTAGGATTAGGATGCGTTCTCATGCAGCATGGCCAGGTAGTGGCATATGCATCAAGACAGCTTAAGAAACATGAACAAAACTATCCCATCCACGATTTAGAGATGACAGCAGTAATTTTTACCCTAAAAATATGGCGACACTATCTATATGGAGAAACCTACAAAATATACACTGACCATAAAAGTCTCAAATATATTTTCAACCAAAATGACCTAAACTTGAGGCAGAGGAAACGGGTAAAATTACTAAAAGATTATGATTGCAATATTCTTTACTACCCAAGTAAAGCGAACGTAGTGGAGATGCTTTAAGTCAAAAACCTATAGGTAGTCTAGCCCATATAGCAGTGACAAGAAGACCATTGATCCAAGACCTACAGGAGCTGAGAGCAAAAGGTGCTACTCTTGAGGTTACAAGGACAGGATCATTCTTAGCTCATATCAGGACTAGATCTTCCCTTGTAGACCAGATACAGATATCCTAAATGGAGAATCCTGAGCTTGTCCAAATTATGGAAAAGGTAAAGATTGGTGAAATGAATAGTTTCACACTCGACGATACAGGAGTCTTGCATTTTGACAAACGGTTGTGCGTACCAGATGTTGGAACTCTTAGACGAGACATCATGGAGGAAGGCCATAGTGCTGCATATGCTGTACTTCCAGGAGCCATCAAGATGTATCAGGATCTAAAACATATCTATTGGTGGAAAGGAATGAAACAAAACATAGCAAAGTTTGTATCTCGTTGTTTAACCTGTCAACAGGTTAAGGCCGAGCATCTAAAGCCGGGAGGCTCATTACAGCAATTAGAGATTCCTGAATGGAAATGGGAATGAGTGATAATAGACTTTGTTGTTGGTCTACCTCGCTCCACATGAGGTTATGACTCAGTATGGGTCATTGTTGACCGGCTAACCAAATCAGTACACTTCATTCCAGTCAAAACTACTTATGGTGTGGTGACGTTGGCACAATTATATATTAAGAAAATAGTGAAGCTATATGGAGTACCCATATCTATCATTTCTGATATAGGTCCTCAATTTACTTCTTGTTTCTAGAGAGTTTTCAAGAGGCATTAGGTACTCGAGTGGACCTCAGTACTGCTTTTCACCCACAGACAGATGGATAGTCAGAGCAGACGATTCAGACGCTCGAGGACATGTTACAAGCTTGTATCCTGGATTTCAGTGGTAGCTGGGAAAAGCATTTGTATCTCGTAGAGTTTGCATATAACAACAGCTACCAAGCTTCTATTGGAATGACACCCTATGAGGCCTTGTACGGGAGACGTTGCAGATCTCCGATCAATTGGTTCGAGGTAGGTGAAGCGAAAGCGTTAGGACCCTACTTGACCCAGGATGCCTTAACCAAAGTTAAGATAATCCAGGATAGGATGCGAGCAGCTCAAAGTAGACAAAAAGCATACGCTGACCACAGACGACGTGATTTGGAGTTCTCAGTCGGCGATATGGTATTCCTAAAAGTTTCTCCAATGAAAGGTGTGTTGAGATTCAGAAGGAAGGGAAAGTTGAGCCTTAGGTACATCGAGTCTTATAAGATTTTAGAGCGAGTAGGAAAAGTAGCTTATCGTCTTGCCCAACCTATGGAACTGGAAGGGATTCACCCTATTTTCCATGTATCTATGTTGAGGAAGTACCTTCCTGATCCTTCTTATTTACTTCACCCTTCTCACAATGATTCTATTCTAGTAGATGAAAACTTGTCATATGAGGAGATATCGGTGGCTATCCTTGATAGTCAAGTAAAGAAACTCCGATCTAAGGAAATTCCATCGGTCAAGGTGTTGTGAAGGAATCAGACTCATGAAGAAGCCACATGGGAAGTCAAGGTGGTGTGGTATCCGCATCTTTTCACATCTTGAGGTAATTTAAATTCGGAGGACCGAATTTCTTAAAGGGGGTGATAATGTAATACCCATGAAAAAAAATATAAATATATGTTTACAAACTATGATTACTATTCTAGTATACAGAACTATTCACCTATATAATACTATTTGCATATACGGTACTGTTCATATATACTATCGAAATGTCAAATACTAAATGTGGTTTGATCATAAGAGAAAACTAGAAAGAAACTGGGAGAAAAATGACATTTTATATAAGAGAATTCCCTAAGGGACTAAATTGAAAGGAAACTAAATTAGCAAATTGATTATACTAGTAGATAAGACTTGTAAGTGAAATTGGTAGGTGAGACTAGTAAGTGAAATTGGTAGGTGAGACGGGATAGGTGAAATTGGTAGGTGAGACGGAGTAGATGGAATAGTACCCTTAAATTTTCTTATAAATAGGCCCTTCCATTTTACTTTCAAAATCACACATTCAACTTTTCTTCTTCTCTCCTAAAGATTTCTTGGTCCGACGCTAGACCTCTGAGATTTTATGCCTTTCCTTTTCAGCTTAGATAAAGATACTATGCCATTTCTATGTCTTATAAATTTTAGAAGTTATTTTCTTAAGTATGCTCTGTGGTTGCGGATTTGGCTGATCTTCCACATTAGAAAAATTGTCCTTAGCTGCCTACATATTATTTTGATTCTCTGATTACCGAAATAGAATGTAAACTGTGAAGAATACATGTCTAAGAAAAACCTAGTTTTTAAGTGTGTCATTTGTGATCCTCCACTCTTTCCTGGAAACTTACCTAGTATACTCTTTTACAGATTGTATTCTCTATTTCTGGTATGAATAGTATTCATATGTATGAATAGTTAGTAACCTTATGTATGAACAGTATCTATATGAAAATAATCCTAACTTGTTTTCTCTAATCTTTCATGAAAATCTTCGTAGCGGAACATTGAAATTCATATGTGTACTCTTGTCCGTAACAACTTAAAGAAGTGATACTCGTACGGAATCCAAGTAAGTGGAACGACCTCGTTTTAATAAGGTTTTAGCATTACTGGTGATAAAAAGTATGTCGTCGGACACTTCTAAGATTCATAGTGGTAAACTGGATTCAGAATGACAAATCTAGGGAGATAATCCAGAAGTATAAATAAGACGAAACAAGTATTTCATGATGATGTGAAGTTTGAATCTTTTCAAAAACAGTTTAATTGTTATCTTGATTTATGATTTATAAACCTATAATATAGTTGCATACTATACCTGTTATATAGATGAATATTATATTGTACTTCTGATTATGATATGAAATACTGTGCTATTGATTGTGATTGAGCGGGACAGTACCCCCTCTCACGGCAAGATAAAAAATCTGGTTTAAAGGGTGTCTTGACTAATGAGTGTGGAGACAACGATTCCCTCAGAAGGGATATAGTCCGGATCTGTAACAGATCCATGAGGCGCCCTAGCTAAGAGGATAAGGTTGTGCGTCATGGCGGAAATATATAAAATTGGTGAGTTGGCCTATGTGTGCTCTCTGGGATATATTGCCATTGATGAGTACTAGTAACGTTTATTAAATTGGATAAATTTCTTCTAGTATGTAATTTTTAACTATGTCTATTAGTTGAGTTTGAGCCTTCAGATATACTTACATGACTAGTGATGTATTTGAATTTTATTAACGCAAGGCCGATTCGCTCATTGAGTTTAAAAGCTCACACCCTCTGTAAAATCTTTTTGTTCAGATCAGATTACCAGTGAAGAATATCTGCTAAAGGAGTAGATCACCTTGGACCTTCCCACTGTCGGGTAGACCCCTTCTTTGATGTAAATTATGTTGCTCTGTAATCGTCTAGGATATCTAGATCGGGGATTTGGTATTTGGCTTGTATTTCAGTGCAATAATGTATTTTATATTAAGGATCTATTATTATATGCAAATCATCTTTATGAATTTCAAATAAGAAAATTTGATATATTTTATTCGTATTTATTAAGGAATGGTTTTTTTGATAATATGGAAATAATTCAACTCGTGGGTAGAGTTTATCGAAAAACTTACAGTGATGGGATATTCATCATTGTGTCGGTCATGTGCCCAGAAAACGGGTCGTGACACTTACTCTCTCACTCGACTTTTCTTCATTTTCAACTCGATTCACCCACAAACCCACTGTATTTCTCAATTGAAAAAACATCTTCCATGGACTTAGTATCACAAAAAAATTAATATCTTACACACGATTCAATTTTTGGGTAGTATAGAGACATTTTGGATTGAGGCTTTCATAAAGAAGCAGGCATGGGGGTGGGACTAATAAGCTGGATAGACCTCACTCTGTCTTTGGACTGAAGCTAGGAGATGTTGTGCTCTTGAAGGACCGTGAAAATAAAAATAGCTATTATCTCATAAGAAGATTAGTTGAAATGGTTTCTACTAATGAAAATAACAAACCCTATACTCTTGACAAGAACAAATGCTAGATTTGAAGCCCAAGAAAGCAAATGAAAGTCGTATATTTTGTCATGTAAACTGATGAAATTGAATGTTTAATGTAACGCTCCCAAAATTGGACACATAAATATACATATGTTATAGGGTGTACCTCAGTGATAGCCCATAATTTCTTTGAATCATCCTATTATCTACAACTTACGCAATTTGTAAATTACATAATTTACAAAACAAATTACAGCCAAATTAATAAAATCGCTAAAACACCGCATGACCTACATGGCCTATATGATTACAGAGCATTTCTATTGGTTCATTTAGAACCCTTAGGACTAAAATGGAGTATGTCTCCAAGCTACTAACTTCTAGCTATTTTCCCACCCTCTTCAGCTGCTAAATTTAAAAACAACAATAGAGAGCATGGGTTTATGAAAACTCAGTGAGCAGGTGACTGTATAATAAAATATAGCACAAGTATAAATATCAGCCTCACTACCATAATCAAACTAAACACTACTAACACATATCAGTATGAAATATGATATATATAACGTACCTTACTACGCAACCAAGACCTGCGATTCAATGCGAGTCTAAAATCTTGTAATATCCCAAGAAATTTGTATGAATATTTAAAATCTATTATGAAGTTTAGTGAAAAATTTAATTGCGTGAAATATGTTTTCTTTCTTTGAATTAGTAAAGAAAATTTGGGAATAGAAATTTCAATTTTTAATTTAGGAAATTTTTATAAATTCTCAAGGACCTAAGTGAACAAATCTTAAAAGCTAAGGTGGCTATGCACAATTTTATTGAAAAAGAAATTGGTGGGGCCCACACGTACAATTATTAGACTCATTTCCTCTCTTCCTTCTTTCCTCCCCGAGACATCTCTATTTTCTCATCATCTACCACTCTTCCCTTCTTCAATCATTTCTCAAATTTTCATCCGGCGATCTTGTATTTTCTAATCATACTTCCGATTCTCAGGAGTTCTAGAGGTAAAGAGGTAAGTTTTATCTACTCTTTTTCTCTTTTTCTCCATTTTCGAACCTATGGAAGAAAATTAAGATTTTGAGTTTTAATGGATGAATTTAAGTGTGGATGTTAATGTAAAACATTCTTAGGTGGTTTATGATGTTATTAGAACAAGAAATTTCGTAGAATTTGGATATTTGAAAAAGTTAGTGTTCTTGATGAAAATTTGAGATTTGAGCTTGGATTGTTGGTAAAAATTAGGGGTTTTGGTGTTAAAATACTCATTAGACATTGAGAAACAAAACCCATGGAAGAAATCAAAAGAAATGTTGTTTTAGATATGATTTTAGGATTTTTGGATGAAGAACACGAAGAACATCCGAAAATTTTTCCTAGAAATTACTGTTCATCGGGAAAATTTTTTCTATATTTTCTCGGCTACTGTAACATTGACTCGGTCAACGTTACTATAGCATTGACTCGGTCAACGTTACTGTAGCATTGACTCGGTCAACGTTACTGTAGCTGCATTGACCGTTGATCGTTACTATAGCATCAGTTTTTTTAATATTGTTGAAAAGCTCTTTGAGTCTAGTTTCCAATGGTATAAGTTTCATCTGGATATTCATTACCAGTTAGGAGTTATGATTTGAGAAGTAAGTGAAGGTCGGGAATAGTGGTAGGAAATTTCTCTATTTCGTAACCCTAATGGTTTTTATCTGGTTACAATAGGAATGGTCAAGGTGCAAGGTGGGAGTGCCGAGAGCGTGAAATCCAGGTGAGTGGGATTTATACTTCCTATGACTAAATCTTTTCTTTAAAGTTCTTGGCATCATAGTGAGAGCATGTAGTGTATCTTAGTGTGAAGGCAGTGATGGTTAACTTATATATTGATATTCATTATGATTTGAGATTTTCTTGCATAAGTTATATTCATGCGCACTTTCTAGAATTAAAGAATTGTGTTCTCGAATAGATTGATATGGATATATCTATACATAAACACCATTATATGAATGTTGCGTGAATAAGACACGAATACCATTGTGAGGACTTGTAAATACAAATGAGCTTCTATGTTTGAGATGTGATTTAAAAGATAAATTCTGTGAACAGTGAATGATTGTATACACGTTGATGAATTTGTGATTAAGTATGGAAAGTAGTATGAGTTATGTTGTGATGAGACTTGTAAATGATTATGAGTTATTTACGATTGTGATTGTGTATGTAATCGGAATGAATGGAATGGCATGGTGGTGCACCCCATGGAGAAATCTACGTGAAGCTATAAGGGTGGAGAATATACATGGAGCAATAATGGTGGATGCGGCGGGGACCGCGAGCAACGATTAGAGGTACCCTGGATGACCCGGTTGGTACGGGAAATGTGTGAAATTGATTTCACTGTTTGCTGTTGTGAATTATTTGAATTATATTAAAACGTATTTGATTTACTTGGATATTGTTGTGAAGTATTATGAATTATATTATATTATATTATATTATGATCGATTACGTATGATTGCTGCATGTTATCATTATGATGCATGATATTTTTTTTATCATAGTGTTGTGTTGTCTGCTCACTGGGCACGTGGTTTGCTCATACCCCTCTTATTAACATTTTTTTTCAGAGTTGACAGCTAAAGGTAAATATCTGTACAAGGAATTATGGATCCTTAGCCCATGATTACCTTTTCATTTGTTCAGGATAAAGGTATAATAGTTAAGTCTTATTCTAAATTGTATAAATCTACAAATCTCTGTAATCGGGTAGGTTCATTTAGTGATGTAATGTGAATGACTGTAGTGTGTATAGAGAACTCAGTTTGGTTGCAAGAAAAAAAATGGTATGATGCTTAAGAGAAAGATAGACTTACGGAGGTGAAATGAAATTCACTTTCCGTGCCGGTCACGTGCTCAGATTTTGGGACGTAACAAATCTCATAAACCAATCCTCAACCAAATAAAAGCATAAATAAATACCAACACCAAAATACATTATGTATAATGCATTTCCACTCTTTTCTATGTATACCCATTGAAACTATATAACCGACTTACACAATGAGTATACTTCCTACACATTATGTATGATGCATGTCTCACTATTTTTCATGCATACCCATTGACACAATTCAGTGGTATTACACAATGGGTAGCTTTCCGCTCTATTTCCACACATTTTCACTTCCCATAATATAAATATGTAAATGATGATATGCAATGCATTTTCCACACAAACATCTCACAGCACATACCACATCAATTCACCACTTTAAATATAATTAAAGATAAAACCCCTAATCCCATAAAATAATTCCCACTATCATTCAATGAAATTCCTGGGTATAATTATTATCACTAATTAGGGAATTTCATTGATGAATTTCTAACTATGGTGTGAATGAGATTTATATTGACTTGACTAAATAATTTAATAAAACTTAAATGGAAAAGTCATCCACTCACTTCGATAACGATAAGATTTATCGAATAAATAGTCCCAGGAGACAAAGTTAAAGAAGCTCCCAAGTTACCTGGAATTAACCCAAATCAATAACTAAATAAAACAAGGAAAATTCTCACCACTAACCCTGACCTTTGGTCATTTATTTGGTCATAATTCTTAATTAGTAAAGATTTTTTGAACAAATCTTATACCATTGGAAATTAGACTCAAAAAAATTTCTAATGATATAAAGTTTGTTAAAAAAGAGTCCGAACGAAAGGGTTATAGCAATTTAAAAATGGACTAAGGAGGCTATCCGATGGCTAGCGATGCCTAACTTTCAGCCTAATTTAATGTGCTTGGCGTCTGAGGTGCCACATATGGTGCCTGGGGTGCCAAGACCCCTTTTTTTCACTTGCATTTTCTTTGCAAATTTGGCTCAGATTTGGCCAAATCCTCATAGTTTTTTGTGATTTCTTCCATGAGATCTCATCCATAATGTCTAAGGAGTATTTAGACACCAAAATTTCCAATTTTAATTGAGAAACGAAGCCGTAATCTTAATTTTATTCCAGATACCCTTAAAACTAAAAAGTAGGGAAAAGTTCAGGAAATCAAAATTTCTACTTCGATTCCTTGCTTTCCCTAGATTATTTGGCTACCAATGACCCGTCCCACCACTAGAGAAAGGTTCTCCAAAGCTCGTTGAGGATTTGGGTAGAAAGGTAGAGAGAAGGAAGAGAGAAAGCGAAAGATAAAGTGAGGAGAGAGAAAGAGGAAAGTCAGAAATAAAGAAAAATATATGGGACCACATATATATATTCACCTATGGTAAAATTATTACTTTGCCCCTAGGTAACTTTTGGTTAACTTTGATAGTGGCAATTTCATAATTTCTCCAATTTAGGTATTTTTAATATTCTAAATGCCACTTTGTTTCTCATTTCACTTTAGTTCCTCTTTGGACCTCATGATTATTCTCTCTTTGCTCCTTATCTCTTAACTCTGTCTCCACGAAATGTCTTCTTCCTCTTATCTTCCTTCAAATCTTAAAAACAATATCTGCAATAAAATACTTGGTCTAATTATTTATGTCAATTTTCATAAATAATATTAAAATAATAATAAATTAAATATGAAAATTAAAAATAATCAAATAATTCTATTAAAATAAATAGAAATTTTCATTATCACAACCGTAATACTGCCAATTACATGATTTTAAAATTGGTAGGTATTACATGTAACATCCTCTATCTTCTTTTACAACTCAATTTCCCCCAATTCAACAACATTTCTCATCATCTTCTTGAGTTATTTCTGTAATACCCCGAAAAATTTGTGATTTTTGGGTATTACGTAAATCTAATTTTATAAAATATTTCGGGTGGAGGAAATATTTTTTGTAGCATATAAAGGAAAATATGAGGTTTAGAAGTGGCAAGTTTGTGGAATGTTGAGTGGTAGAGAGCCAAGGAATGTATTGGTGGTACTGAGAGCATTGGGAGAGTTAGGAGACAAGTTGAATACAAATAGGGACTAAAGTGAAATAAGAAAAATTACAGAGCACCTAGGATTTAGAAACACCCGAGATGGGATATTGTGGATTTGCTTTTACCATTCTTGACCAAGGGTCAACTGGAGGGCAACGAAGTAATTTCACCTTGGGCGAATATATATAGGTAGCCCCGTCCCTTTTTCCTTATTTCTTCCTATCCTCTCTCTCTCTGTTCACTTCTCTCTCATCTCTTCCTCTCCTCCTTCTCTCCTCACTCAAATCCTTTAATCGAGCTTTGAGGGGTGGATCTCGGGCGACGGGGTGAGCCTCTAAGAGCCTAGCAATATAGGGAAAGTAAGGAATTGAGGTATAAATTCCTATTTTTCAAGCCTTTTCCTATTTTATAGTTTTAAGGGTATTTTGGATAAAATTGAGATTTCAGCTTCGTTTCTCGATTAAAATTGGGGCTTTTGGTATCTAAGTACTCCTTAGACATCAAAGATGAAGTCCTATAAAAGAAATCATGAAAAACGGTAGAGATTTAGCCGGATCTGGATCAAATCCAAGAGGAGTAGTGGAAGAACACGATCATGGAGCCCAGGCGCCAGGTTGCAGGTGTTTCAAGGAAGAAGATGACTTGGCACCCAGGTGCTAGGCTTGTGTTGGGCGCCCAGGCGCCAGGCGTGGTCCCCAGGCATTAGGCATGTTGGGAAACATTGGCTGGTTTTCAATCGGTCATAACTCTTTCATTTGGACTCCGTTTTGGGCAAACTTTATATTGTTGGAAAGCTTTTTGAGTCTAGTTTCCAATGGTTTATTATTAGTTAAGAGTTATGATTGAAGAAGTGGGTAAAGGTCGGGAATAGTATTAGAAAATTTCTCTATTATGTAACCCTGATAGTTTTTTCTGGTTACTTAATAGGGATGGACAAGGCAGAAGCACCAAGAGCATAGAATCTAGGTGAGGGATCTATCTAGCTCTCCTGTATGTGGACATGTATATATGTATGTATATGTATATTTATATTATTTTATATACATTTATTTATTAAATGTATTATGTGTGGGATATGTTGTGGGGATTATTTAGGATACGTGTAGATGGGAATGTGTGGATTGGTTATGATATTTGTGTGGGTGCATTGAATATTCATCTGCATATTTATATTATGAAATGAGAGGAAAACAAAGCGGGAAGCTACCCATTGTGTAATACTGCTAAGTGGTGTCAATGGGTATGCATACACATTGAGGGCTGGTCTCTAATGTAGTGTGGAAAAGAGTGGGACATGCATTATATCTCATTCATCTACATATATATATTTTTAAGCATGGCTATATTGTGATGTGTATAGGATATATACATACGTACTAGCTAAGGCCATGATCTAAGAGACCATACATATGTTATGTATGGATATGACCCAATAGGTCAGACATATCTTAGAGATTTCTTGAGTGATAATTCGTAGGAATATAAACTCTCGTTGATTACACTCTTGAAACGTGGTATGAGAGCATGGACCCTTGTGTAGGGTTACGTGCATTTAATCTATAATGTGCATGTGTGTGTTTGGGGGAGAATATGATGAGACGTGATATCATATACGTGCCTACATGCAACTTGGTGTCATGTAGGATGAATTCCCGATTGGGTATGTGTGTATATATATATATTATGTATATTTATGTAGTGTAGGGCTAATATTGGTGAGTCCGTGGTTTAGACTCACCTCCTCATAGTTGCAGGTATGCAGGATGGTCAGGTCGATGATTCGCGGGTCGAGGATGCCTCCCAATTATTCGGGGTAAAGTAATATATTTTTATTTTATTATATTTCTTTAGTGTACTTTGTAATCATATAGGCCACCACCTATGATCCTGCGATATAAATCTAGGCTTGCGGCAGTGTTCGTAACACACTGTTTGTGCCCGTCACGAGCTAGGTTTGGTTCATGACACTTTCAATCACCCTCTTCTTTTCCAGCACATCAAATCATTCACAATCCTCTGTTTCTTCAAGCAGTCCCTGTAAAGCTATGCCCCACCATTCATCAAAGAATCTCGTACAGTTGGATCAACGGTTCAGCACCTTGTAGTCAACCATTTTACAATGTTTATCGATGGTGTTAAAAAGAAATTTTTGTTCAGTAAAACACACTACATAATGTGAGGCCTTTTATAGAAAGTTGTAAGCAAGCAAGGGACCAAAAAATAGGGACAAATGTTAGAAGATAGAAATTGAGGAAGAAAATAAAGAATTTACAAGTCTTGTCAAATATTATGTGGCTTCAGGAGTCTTGCATGATTTCAATACTTGTATCCAAGTGTTTTGCATTTTGGAAGTGAATATTATACCAAAACGGCCAATTCCTTAAGGTTTGACCATAAAAAAACAAAGAAAGAGTAAAGTACAAGTAAAAACAAACATAATGAAACATTGCCCTCAGATTATTGCAAAGAAATAAATCCAAATTGAAAAAAAAAGAAAATACAAAAAAAAACTAAATATCTAGTTGAAGGAAATGGCTTAGTGTAAATGAGACTTAAGGGAGACAATTTTATGAAACTCTAACTATACAGTTGGAAATACGGGCAAGAATCAAACCATAATTTTACTAGTTTATATGAAGATGTGCAAATAAATAATGCTTGAAAACTAAATAAAAAAATTGATTTTCCCTCTCTCTCTCTATCTCTCTTTAACTCCTTCTTCCTCCTTCTCCTCCACCACTCATGGAAGTGCCTCCCCTTCCTCTCCACCCGTCTCAATTGTAAAATCATAAAGTTAGAATCTTTAAATAGAACCAATAAGAATAAAAGAGAAATTATCCCCTTTCACATAAGGTTCAACTCCCTTGCTAGTCAATATTATATTGTGCCGGGGCCGTTTGATTAGGGTGAAACTCATATGAGACATTCACTTGGCACCCCAATCAAAAGGCCTACAAGGTCTAGCAGGGTGCTAGGCTAAGTAGGGAAGCGGAGACCCTTCCACATATGACAAATGGCAATGAAGAAAGAGGAAACCAATGAAGAAAGGAATTGAAGTAGATACATAGAGGAGGGGACACGAAACAAAAGCATCACATACAGGTATTCAAGCATACCAAATGTGCACTAGTGCTACTAGCGCAATCAAGCAACTTTGTTGCTCAATCAATTGAAATGTGTATAATAATAAACTATACATTGCATTATGATCAAACTTAAATATGGGTCAAAATTTTTAAAAATGGGTTAAAATTTTGCACATGTTAGATCTAAAAATTAGGAACAAATATATTCTAAATTGTACAAATTATATATATGTGTAAAAAAATTTCAAATACTATAATAAATGATTTATATTATATAGATACATAAGAATATATTTGAAAATAATATAACTAATATAGGTCGACTAGATTTTAAAAAGCATAAACTCAACCAATTTTTGACGGCTTTATTAGAGAGTGTTTGGAAACTCGTTAGATAAACCTAAGTTTGAGCAAAATTGATTTTCAAAATTGATTTTGAGCAAAATTGATTTTGCATGAACTTAATTTATGTTTGGAAACTATTATCAGAAAAATGATTTTGAAAAATAAATTTTGTTTGAATATTGATTAGTAGAAGCATTTTTGAATATGTAATTACCATAAAAGGGTATAAATATTAAATTGTTTTATTTCATTTATCCTTATTTAATTTCTCATATCAAGTTAAATATAGAAAAAAATAATTAAAAAAATAAATTTCATAATTAAAAAGTAATTAATAATTAAATTTTAAAAAAAGAACTAAATATCCATTATAGTTAAAATAAACTGAGTATCCATTATAATTAAGTTTTGAAAAAAATAAATTAATAATTTAGATAAAATGAATTAATAATTTAAACAAAATTTTTCTTTTATCATTTGCTTGATATAAACTCATCTGGTACTTTATCTAGGTCCTTAGTTTGAGAATATATTTTGTTCTTTGTTGAAATCAATCCTTATAAACTTTTCAATTTATTTTCTTTAGTCCCTATTATGCACTGTCACGTATCTTCATCTCCGCATTTGAGGGTTAATGGTAATTAATTAGTAATATGGCAACTTAATCAGTAATATACCTAAATAATAAAAAAAAAATATATATATATATATATATATAGATAATATGGGATTATGGTGCCTTGAGGGTTCAATCAGTAAATATACACATGCACTAGACGCAGACTAAAAACATAGTTCTTCTTCATCTCACAGTGTCACCCAGTAGAGAGGAGACAGAGGAGACGTCAAAGTGGTGTGTCTTGCCATTCTCGACGCGAATCGCACCTCTCTGCCGCCGAAAAAAGTAGGGAAACCAAAACAAAGCACAACAAGAGGCACCACGAAATCATGATAGAAAGACAAAAAGGGATCACATACAAGGAAAAAGACAGAAAGGGAGCGTGGGAGGATCGTAGAGGAATTGGACAAGGTGCAAAGGAGTAATGAGCTACTAACCAAAATCAATTTTCCTTAGAAGCAACTTTAGGATGCGTTGATTCAAACATGAATTAGGCTTCATAATCGATTATGTAGATTGATCCATCGTCGAACCAAACAGTTGCATATTTGGTGCAAACAGGCTTCAGAGATACCAACGTGTGTTAAATGCTATCTAACGCAAAACCAAACAAACACTTAATATACTTTTTCATATTTAAGTTTAATTTTTTTAAAATTATACTTATTTTTTATTTGATAAAACTAACCCATTTTCCTTTGCATGTAAGGTTTTGGCCCCTTTTTTTTAATCATTTTTTTGACTCATTAAGAAATTGCCATATCGACATTTGACGTCCACTAATAGATAGTTAAAAGCTATTTGAGACTCTAGGTTGTATGCTGTATTCAACCGTTCTTTTTTTTTATGTATTTTTTTAAAATTTATACTGACCATTAAATTTAAAAAATAAAAAAATATACAAAATTATAACTGTCAGCATTTAACTCCTCCCACAAGAAAATCTACGTCGACGGTCCAAGAGAATCCAGCAGCCCGAACTGTACGCGAAGTTTCCTGCGGTTGAAAAAATTACAGTTCTTCAAGTGAAGTTCCTGGCTGGTCATCCTTTCCTTTCTTCCTCTTTTCTCTACCTCTTCTTGTTCCACTACCAGAAACTCAACGGATCTTTTTTAGATCTCTCAGAGAAGTAATCTTCCCATTAGATCAAGGTAATGATACAGCTATGCCTTCCATGGTCGGTTTATTAATCTTATGTTAACGTGTTTCTGATTTCTTCTTCGATCTCTAAAGGGTGCCTGCGATATGAGTGAGGTCTTCGAGGGGTACGAGCGCCAATACTGCGAGCTTTCTGCTAATCTTTCGCGTAAATGTAGCTCGGCGGCTCTTCTTTCTGACCAAGGTAGAAAATAAATGACCGTTGCTCTTTATTGGTTTTCAGCGAATTTTGCTATAGAAAAAATCTATTTCAAGACCCAATAGTAACAGCATCATATTTCGGGTTAGAAATGGCATGCGTATCTTTGACTGTAGGATGTACAACCGCCAAATTGGTTGAGAGTTGCACTCTTTCACATCTATATTTCAGATTGTGCTTGAGATGTTGCTCAAGGCGCAAGTGGTAATTGGCCAATGAGCGACTGTAGGGTTTTTACTAGCAAGCGCCTAAGATCATTAGGGGCTAGTGACTAAGATTTGTTATGCTAGAAACCCTTTGAAACAAAAGAGTCAAAACTAATAATAATAATAATTTGAGTTATTTACATGAAGCTACTTGCTAGAATGTTCTGTACCAACAGTTAATCAGTAATTGATCAAGTTAATATGAATGAGTAGAACCAGCTATGTGTGTGGAATTGATACATGTTTGCCACTTGCTGCCAGGCAATCTGAGATTCCTTAGTCCGACATTCCTTAGTGACTGCTACTAACTATTTGATCCTTTGTTTCATTTGTTGACTGTTTATATCAACCCTGAACATGACTGCTAAAAAATTGTTTAGAGGACTAAGCTGGTGTTAAATGTTTCAACTTGCTTTTGTGACCTGAGGATGTATAATAGATAATCATTTAATATGACTCTAAATGCTGGTACTGGCTTTTTATTAACCAATTTCAGATCAGAAGAAGCAAAAAGTTTCTGAGATCAAAGCTGGATTAGATGATGCTGAAGTTCTGGTACAAACCTGCAGTCTTCTCTTAATTTATTCTTTAATTTCTTTTCCTGTGTATTGTATTCTACTTGTGTTTGATCTCTCTTTCCCTCTCTTTCTCATTCTCCAGATCCGGAAGATGGACCTTGAGGCAAGAAGTTTGCAGCCAAGTGTAAAAGCAATGATGCTTGCTAAGTTGAGAGAATACAAGTCTGATCTGAACACATTGAAAAGAGAATTTAAAAGGTTAACATCACCTACTGCCGATCAGGCTGCCCGTGAAGATTTGATGGAGAATGGAATGGCTGATGCACATATGGTATATCTGGAACTTTGATTTTGTTACTTGGTTGTTTTCTAGGTTTGCAATGTAAAGAACTTCTCTTTGAAAATGAAGTAGAGAGATTGCAGCTCTCTTGTTTAGAAAGGTTGATTTTTGAACCTGAGAGTTCTGTCTCCACTTTTATCATTTTGCTTTATGATAGTTTATGTGGTTATCATAAATTTCTTTTCTTGTATGTTTTCTTGAATGAGATCATGAATGAAATATCATTGACCTGCTGACTACAAGTCAATGGCATTAAAGCACTTCAAAAAGTGATATTTAAGTGATGAATGTTTCCAGATAGGAATGGGAATAGGGGTGAGGCTGTAAACATGGAGAGGCCCAAAATATGGAGGGTACATGAGAGAAAGAAGAAGAGAGCAGGGGCAGATGTGTAATTGCCTAGTAGTTAGTTAGTAGTGGGATATATGGAACAGTACCACGTACAGAGGGGGGCATGCAGAGAAGAAATCAATTTTGTGAGGGGAGACCAAGGTGCCTGGTTCCAGGATACTTTGTAGGAGCCATTGGCTTTGGGTAGGATTTCATTCTGTAAGCCTTCTTTCTAATAAATAATGCTAGTCATTTCTTTCTGAGTTCCCATCATTGGTTCGACCTGCCAGATTCGCAATGCCACCTAAGGTGACTGAGAGAGGGAATGCTTTGGAAGCACATATAGCAAATGTGGAAGCTATGGGTCCAAGACTGGAAGGGATTGAATCCACTATAGGAGAGTTTCGGACAGCACTTGTGGAAATGACAACAGGTAGCTGTTAGGGACTGGATAGTATGGGATGTCTAAGTCCCACATTGGGTAGTATGGGATGCTTGATGGGGTACTTAAGTAGCTTGGTTCTTCCTCCTTAACAGCTAGCTTTTGAGGGTGGGTTCCCCAAGCTGTTTAGGTACCTAACATTGGTATCAGAGCCAGGTTGTCGATGCACCGGAGAGGGCTACCTACGAAGGGGCTGACCGGAAAGGCCGAGTGAAGCGTCGTAGAGTGCAGCCGCCGGGATGTCGACTCTCAAGGGTGGTGCTATGTTAGGGACTGGATAGTATGGGATGTCTAAGTCCCACATTGGGTAGTATGGGATGCTTGATGGGGTACTTAAGTAGCTTGGTTCTTCCTCCTTAACAACTAGCTTTTGAGGGTGGGTTCCCCAAGCTGTTTAGGTACCTAACAGTAGCTCTTATAGAAATGCAACAATCACAGCAAGAGATACAAAAGTCAATGATGGAGAAATTCCAACAAGCAGAAGAAAAATTATAGCAAATGTTTTTGAAGGAAATAGACAAAGTGACAGGAAAAAGAGCAGAAGGAGAACGAGAGGGAACTATATCAGTAGACGGGTTTTCAGCTTCTTCAAGAAGACCGATGAGGGGCATAGTGAGGCCTCCATTCATGGGAACCATTCAGGAGGGCTGGGATGAGTATCGGGTTTTGGTGAAGAAGGTTGAGCTTCTGTGTTTTCAGGGAACGGACCCGATGGGATGGATTTAGCGTGCAAAAACATACTTTGAGGTGTATAACACGCCAGATGATTTGAAGGTGAAATTATCTCGCCTGTGTATGGAAGGCAATACCATACATTGGTTTACACTTTACACTATTACGGGACACAGATGAACCCCTCACTTGGACGAAATTTAAACACGAACTTTTGCTGCGATATGGAGGAACCATATACGACAATCCATTCGAAGAGCTCTCCGTGGTATATCGAGCAGGAACCGTGGATGAGTATATAGAGATTAGAGACATTTGAGCTTATTTCTACTCAGGTCCCTCGCCTATTGGAAAGTTAGTATTTGGGATATTTCATGGGGGGCCTCCGGCCTGACATTCGACAATGCGTATGCTCGCTCCACTCAAACTGCCATTGGCGTGCGATGCAGGCGGCCAGAGACATGGAGCGTGAGGTGGAGGGGACCTTGGCAAGTTCTGATGCTGCAGGCTTTCAAGTGAGAATGGGACAGCAAATGTTGTCAGCGTTATGGGTGACTAGGTCGGGTATGACCCGAAAACTACTGGATAGCCCAAATACATTAAACCCGATGAAGCCCAATACTAACTCTAGTGGGACGATGTCGTCTGGGCATACTCCTTCAAGATCGTTCACGTCTTCAGTAACTAGGGTATCCATGGCTTCGAACACTTTGGCTTCGCAGCAGAAACAGAAGGGTGATCGACGAATAGCTTTGGAGAAGGCTAGGGGAATGAAACACATCTCTTACCAAGAATTAATGGATTGCAAGAGCAAGGGATTGTGCTACAGGTGTGGAGAGAAATTCCACCTGTTGCATCAGTGCTCAGAACGATCTCTACGAGTAGTCTTTCTGGATGACGAGATGAGGAAGGTAAGGCCAAAATTTTAACTCTGGAAGTTGAACAAGGGACCAAAAGTGATGGGCCCGAATGCAAGTCAATGGGATTATTGGGGGTTGTGGGACCAGAAATTTCAACATTCAAGACCATGAAGTTAGAAGGAACAATGAAGGGAGTGTCCTTGTTCGTATTGATAGACAGTGGTGCAAGCCACAATTTCGTGGCTCCAAAGGTAGTTTCTACTCTGAACATTTCTATAGATCTTTCTAAGCGTTTTAGGGTGACATTGGGAGATGGTCACAGAGTCTTCACAGGGGGAAAGCGTGAAGGACTTCCTCTTAAATTGGGCGAAAGTAATATTGTGGTTGATGCTTATGTGTTGGACTTGGGTGGTGTGGACATGATTCTTGGAGTGGCATGGCTAGAGACCTTAGGAAAGGTTGAAATGGATTGGGGCGTAATGACCATGTCATTTCAATCAGCAAATGGGAAGGTGAGACTTCAAGGAATTCGTGGGCCTAATCCGAGTAATGACATCTCTGAGGTCAGTGTTGGATCTTTTTTAGGACTCATGAATGCTACTCCCAGGATAGTGGAAGGGCTCCTGTGGAAACTGGAAGGGGGATTGGGTGTACTGGATAATGTGGAATGCTCAAAACAGCAATTACTTCACTTAGATAGGCTTCTTAAGAATTATCCTAGGGTCTTCAAAGAGATTACAGGTCTTCCTCCCCATCGAGAAATTGCTCACCAGATTGTTTTGAAGGAGGGAACAGAGCCAGTAAACGTGAGACCATACAGATACTCGCATCATCAAAAGGATGAAATAGAACGCCAAGTTCAAGAGTTGCTGAAAATGGGGTGATCCATAATAGCTCAAACCCATTCTCTAGTCCGGTGATTTTGGTTAGAAAGAAAGATGATTCGTGGAGGATGTGCGTCGACTATAGGACCTTGAATAAGGTCACTATACAGGACAAGTTCCCTATTCCCGTTGTGGATGAGCTCATGCATGAGTTGCATAGATCTTGCTTCTTTTTAAAGATTGATTTAAAATCGAGGTATCATCAAATTAGGATGGAGGAGGAAGATGTGGCAAAACAGCATTTCGTACTCACGAGGGACACTATGAGTATCTAGTTATGCCGTTTGGGTTAATGAACGCCCTGGCGACCTTTCAAGCCACCATGATTCAAATCTTCAAAGCTTTCTTACAAAAATTTGTATTGGTGTTTTTTGATAACATCCTTGTATATAGTGCTGACTAGAACACACATTTGACTCATGTAGCTGCTGTTTTGAACGTACTGGAGCAGCACCATTTTGTGGCTAATAAAAATAAATGCAACTTTGGTAAGAGTCGGGTAGAATATTTGGGCCATGTGTTGTCCAAGGAGGGGGTTGCAGTTGACCCCAAGAAAGTGTCCAGTGTGCTTGAATGGCCAACTCCACACAATGTTAAAGGCGTAAGGGGCTTTCTAGGCCTAACGGGCTATTATCGGAAGTTCATTAAGGGTTATGGGAAAATTGCTAAGCCTCTGATTAAGTTGACAAAAATGGATTCTTTTAAATGGGGACCCGAGGCACAACAAGCTTTCAATGCTTTAAAAGAAGCAATTACCACGGGTCCTGTATTATCATTACCTAATTTTTCTAAGCCTTTTGCTTTGGAGTGTGATGCTTCTAGTACGGGTTTGGGAGCTCTGATGCAAGAGGGGAAACCTTTAGCTTACTACAGTAAGGCTTTGTCCTCTAACCATCTGTCTAAATCCATTTACGAAAAAGAGTTCATGGCAGTGGTGTTACCCATTCGATGTTGGAGATACTATTTGATGGGTAGGGAGTTTGTGGTGTACTCAGATCAGAGGAGTCTTAAAGATTTGTTGACTCAAAGAATCACCACAGCAGACCAGCAAAATTGGATGGCAAAATTGTTGGGGTTGAAGTTTAAGGTGGTGTATAAACCGGGACCTTAAAACAAGGTAGCGGATGCATTATCAAGGCGGCCAACAGTGGGAGAATTTGCTTCCATCATCTCTTATCGTATGTGGTTTTAAGGAAATGAGCTATTGCAGGAAGTCAAGAAGGATTCTGAACTTCAAAACATTATTGTAGCGCTTGAGACTGATCTTGACAGCAAACCGGGCTTCAAGCTTCATACGAGAATTTTATTTTTCAAAGAAAGGTTAGTTATTTCTGCACAATCAAATTTAATACCCACTCTTCTACAAGAGTTTCATTCTACCACTTTGGGGGGTAACTCTGGATACCTCAGAATGTATAGAAGAATTGCTGCAAATTTATACTGGATTGGGATGAAAAGGGCAGTGATGGAATTTGTGAGAGCTTGTCCCACTTGTCAAAGGATGAAAAGTCCAGCCACACTCCCAAGCGGGATATTGCGGCCAATTCCTGTTCCGAATATGATTTGGGAAGAAATCTCTTTAGATTTTATTACCGGCTTCCTAAATCGAAAGGGCGTGATACCATTTTAGTGGTGGTGGATCGTCTCTCAAAGTATGCCCACTTTGTTTTATTAAAACATCCTTATTCTGCAAAGACTATTGCTGCTGTCTTTACTAAAGAGATTATTAGACTGCACGGTATTCCCTCCTCAATTTTAAATGACCGAGATCCCATTTCTGTAAGTGCTTTTTGGAAAGAGATATTTCAGCTATAGGGAACAGCACTAAAAATGAGCTCATCTTATCATCCTGAGACTAATGGGCAGACTGAAGTGGTCAATAGGTGCTTGGAAGCATATTTGAGATGCTTTGCTTCAGAACAGCCACGAAACTGGTCATTTTGGTTACCTTGGGCAGAACTTTAGTACAACACAACCTTCCATATCACGACTGGAACCACTCCTTTTGAGGTGGTGTATGGGCGTCCCCCACCTACTATAGTCAAATACTTTCAAGGAGAGACTAAAGTGGAAGCTAGGGCTGGAGAGTTTTAGGATCGTGATACAGCATTAAGACTATTAAAATTCCATCTCAATAAGGCTTAGGAGCGGATGAAGTATTCAACAACAACAACAACAACAACATAGCTTTATCCCACTAAGTGGGGTCGGCTACATGGATCGCACGACGCCATTGAGCTCTATCAATGACCAACTCTTTAGATATCTCATTTACTAAAAGTTCCCATTCAATAAGTATTATGTAGATAAAAAAAGGAAGGATGTGCACTTTGATATTGGAGATTGGGTTTATTTGAAATTATGCCCTCATAGGCTAGTTTCTTTATCTCAGCGGATTCATTCAAAACTGTCGCCTCGATATTACGATCCTTTTCAAATTATTGACCGTTATGGTGAAGTTGCTTACAAACTGCAATTGCCTCCTCATTCTAGAGTGCATTCCGTTTTTCATGTTTCTCTGCTTAAAAGGGCTATTGGGAGTCATACAGCCACTGCTACTTTACTGAAGGACATGGAGGAAGATACAATAGTTCAACCTCAAAAAATACTTGCTGTGCGTGAAAAGAAGGATCATGGGCATTATTCACGTGAGTACTTAGTTCAGTGGATGGGGTTAGCTTCTGAAGATGCCATTTGGGAAGATGAATCTGACTTCAACAGCCAATTTCCTGAATTCAGCCTTGAGGACAAGGGGTGAGGCTGATCCAGCAGGGGGTATTGATAGGAATGGGAATAGGGGTGAGGCTGTAAACCAATTGTTGGGCCATGGAGAGAGGCCCAAAATATGGAGGGTATATGAGAGAAAGAAGAAGAGAGCTGGGGCAGATGTGTAATTGCCTAGTAGTTAGTTAGTAGTGGGATATATGGAACAGTACCACGTATAGAGCGGGGTGTGCAGAGAAGAAATCAATTTTGTGAGGGGAGAGCAAGGTGCTTGGTTCCAGGATACTTTGTAAGAGCCATTGGCTCTGGGTAGGATTTCATTCTGT
Source organism: Biancaea sappan (assembly GCA_037074585.1). NCBI lineage: Eukaryota > Viridiplantae > Streptophyta > Magnoliopsida > Fabales > Fabaceae > Biancaea > Biancaea sappan. Next base: position 49,745,755 of record CM073500.1, on the reverse strand, counting down.
AATCCTTCTTTCTGATAAATAATACTAGTCATTTCTTTCTGAGTTCCCATCATTTCCTTAGTTCTATCTTTTATGGCTATCTTAGTACTTTGAGTTAGGGTCTTCTCTCGGGTGGTCTTTAGCCTTTGCAAGCTTTGAATTATATTGTAGAATATCTCTTTCTGGCTCCTAAACACTGTTGAAGAAAGTTCTCTGTGATTGAATGTTGGTCTGAATCTGTTACGGCATCCTACAGAGCCTAAGCTGCAAGTGGTGTATTTTTTTAATCTTCTTTTAATTTAAATTGTAGAACAGTTGCATTTTTTGTTCTTTCGCAATCTGTGCAAATACTTTTATTCTTTTAGTATACTTTTCTCTTGTTAATTGTTGTTGTTGTCGGTTATTTTTATTTATCTTTGCATTTGATGTCTGTTTGTCTACCAAGAGACTAAGTGCAGTATATATATTTGATCTTTGCATTATCCTTATGATGAGACTGTCATTGTGTCTTGGGAATGGGTTTGCAGATGTTTGCACATGTCTGTCCGAGGCATTTTTAGCCTTGCCCCAGTTTTTTTTTTTTCCTTTGAAATTCGAAATTATCATTTTTTTAGAAAAAAATGATTGCACTTGTTCTGCAGTAATGTGATGCAGGCAAGTTATTATTTTTGTCAAAAGATTCTTTTTCTCATTTATGGATGATAGTGCAGGCCTCTGCTGATCAGAGAGAAAGATTAACTATGTCAATAGAAAGAATAAATGAGTCAAGTGAAAGAATTAGGGAGAGCCGAAGAACTATTATGGAAACCGAAGAACTAGGTGTCTCAATCCTCCAAGATTTACATCAGCAGCGTGAGACTCTCTTAAGCTCCCACAAAAAGGTAAGTTGATAAACCAATGCTATTCCACTGAAGGATGTTCTGTTTATGTCAACTGTAGTCTAGTTATTTTTCTGGTTTTTCTGTAATTTGCGGGGACTGAATCACAAGCTCATCTTGGGGCAGTGGGCACTATTTACAATTCAAATCGTCCTATGTTCCTTCTTATTCATGCTCCCTGAAAAATAAGAACCAACCCTACCCAAAGTGGTCAGCTTAGTTAGTTAAAAGAGATTGTGTCTCTTCTTATCAACTTGGGTTCTATCCTAAATGCCCTACACTGGTGTAGGAATGCACCTTTAAGAGGGCATTTAGACTCAAGTAAAGCATGAGGACACCCCTGACTATAATAATAATAATAATAAAAAGACTGCATAATTTCAGAATCAGCATACTGAGTGCATTGCATTAGTGCAATTCAGAAGCAGTAACAACTGTAGACTCATGTGATGATCAATTTTCTACGTCTTGCAGCTTTATGGGATAGATGATGCCATTGACAAGAGTAAAAAGGTCCTCTCTGCCATGTCACGGAGAATTTCTAGGAACAAATGGATTGTTGCCTCTCTAATAGGAGCTCTTGTTCTTGCTATAGTTATAATCTTAATTTTCAAGCTTTCTCACTAATGGCTAATATGCACAAGATACGTTGGAAATTGGAATATTAGCAGTCTATGATTAATAAGTCGTTATCTGTTGTATATAGGGGCCATGTGGCTATGCTTTGTCATATCTCTCCAATCATTTCTTCCTTGTTCGTATGTTTATTCAGTGAGAGCTTGTTTTTATGCTCTTCGTCTTATTTTCTGTGGAACTGAGTGAGCAGATGCCTGAAATAGAAAACTTCATTTTGCATTTATTATCATTTTTTGACATGCTTTGCTAGCATTTCTGAAGTTTATATGTGAGTACGTTGATGAACATGACTTGAAATTGAAGGCACTTGGGGCTTAGATATCAATGCAATGGTAGGAAGTTCTTTTAAAATTTCCCAATTAATAGTTACTATTTGATATTATTTAATTTCAACACTAATATATGCATTATTTATATTATATATAAATATTGTCATAAATTTGAAAAATTAAAATAAATGAAATTTATGATTTTTCAACAGAATATAAATTAAATATAATAATTTATATCTTTAATAAAATTAATATTATGCATGAAAATATTTAGGTTATTTTTTTATTAGGTTATCATTTTTTTTTATGATCATTGCAAAGTTTGACGTACAGGGGATTATGTGAACAATCGCCCATCTAATTCTTACAGCGGTATACTTGGAGCTTATCTATTAGATCAACTTGGTGTACGAACGTACTAAAATGTTTTTAGAATATTTGGCAAGATTCCCATATGAATTAGGATAATGTGGTTTATCCAAAATTCCAAGCACACTTCTTTCTCCCACTATTCTTGTTTTATTCTTCTCTTGATTTGTACTGACTTGAATATCTGAGAACATGTCAACTAATAAAAAATTATTGTTATTGTAGTTTAATCAGATGTTTTGAATTTGAGCTTTGTGAATGTAATTATGTTAAAATTTAGTAGGGAGAGTTTTGTTGTTTATATGATTTACTCGGTTTGAATTTAAATTAGTCGACACAAACGTAGTGTTTAGATAATGAATGATTATTTATCCCAAAAAAAAAATTGAGAACATATCAAATTACTGCTCTAATTATTTCAGTTTAAATTGTAAGAATATCAATAATTTCATTCCTAGAAATGTCACTATAAAGATTAATTTATGTTTTAGGCTTAGTATTTTCAAAAGAAATTAATTTTTTTATCTTATCAAATAGATATGTTTAATACATCAGATAATTTTATTAACAATTCTGAAGTGTTCGTAATAAAAAAGAGATTAATAATTTTTATAAATTTATAAAACCAAATTGACAAAATAATAAATATATGAAAAGAAATCAAAACTAACCCCAGTTAAAAAAAAAAAAAACCAACGATATGCTCTTGCTCTTATATCACATGGGATCATTGACCAATCAATTCGGTGTTAGCGAAGTCCCATGGTTTTCTTTTAAATAAAAGTTTATGGATAGTTTAATTTTTAGAGAATTTAAGTTTTTTTAATTATTGGTCATTGGATTGCTTTTAAAATTTGTGTATATGATAATAAAAGAATATTTTACACAAATTTTAATATGATCCAATAATAAAAAAAATTAACTTTTTAAAAATAAGTTGCAATTATATATAGACCAGAAAACTCTTTTATCTGTTATTTATATAATAGTAAAAATGTTAAATATATTTTTATATGATTAATATTAAATTAATTATTTTGAAAATTGTCGGTAAGTAATTAAATTATTATAATAGAATAAATTTAAATAAATAAGTAAATTAATAAATTTGGTAATTAATCACAGGAAATGAATTTGAAAATATTAATCAAATTAAATGAATTTAAAAAAATTAGGGTAAATTACTATATAATTGATAACTTAGATAAATTTTTTAATTGAAATATAATATGTTATTATTTGATAAATTAGCATTTATCATATACAAATGATCAAATAATTAATTGTTATATAATTGCTATATAAAAATTAAACTACAAGTGTTTATATTATTTATATCTCTTCTTAAATAATTATAATAAAATTTAAATTACCTCCATCAGATCAAACTATAATAATGCATTATCACTCATTTTTCTTTCTTCTATATAAGCACGCTATACTTCTTTATTGCACCATCATCAATGGCCAATCTCCTATCTTCATATAGAAGTTTTTAAAAAGTGACAATTACTATTGACCAATTTGGAGGCTTTTTTGTTTTTCAAAATCAATGTAGATATTTATATATTTCTTTCAAAGATTTCATCCATATTTGCATATCTCTTTCTCTCACACAATTTCCTTTTTTTTTTTCTCTTTGATTTTGCTTCTTCTTCCCTTACATAGATAAAGGACAACAATGACTATTTATCATCAAAGATTTAAAGTGATGTTTCTCTCGTATCATTTGGTATCATAACTCAATTTTATTTTTATTTATTTTTCTGGTCTATACAGTTCACATACTATTCATATTCTCGATTACTGTTCATTCTATTGTGAATTTTAATTTTCTATTTCTCTTTTGTTCTCTATTTTTTTTCTACTTTATTCATTTTTATATTCATTCTCCGTTTTTTTAAGTTTCTGGTTCGTCTATATTTCTGTTTTTAATCTTATAGCTTTTTATTCCTGTCTGTTGTATTTCATTTTTATATTGTTCTGATTTTCTAATTTCAGTTTTGTTTTCCTATTTCTGTCATTACATTTTCTTGAGGAGAGCAAGTCATTAGAAAGGTCAAATCTTAAAAGAAAAAAATAATACTATTGAGATATTTACTTGTATTTGAATAATATAATTTGACTATTTTTAAATTAAAATTTTATTGATTTTCTCATTTAATAAGATTAATGAATAATCTCTTTTAGGATTATTGTGAGCAAAGGGTAGAGCCCTCCCTATGAAAAAAATTTCAGACAATGCCGAGAAATAAAAATTGTGACATTTGTATCAATTCGTGCATCATACGGGTCACAATACTAGTTTAAAATAAACTAAGTTATGATTTTTAACACAATAAATAATATCAAATAGAAAAATAATATCATTTTTTAAGATATTCTAGTCACATTTTGATTTCAAAAGAATTAATATTTTTATTATCTAGACTTTTCAAAAAAAAATAGAAGAATCATTTACCTAAATAACAAATAATTAAATATATGAGTGCTCTTATTCAAATTTCAGCTTTTCCAATATCAAAGGTATGATTAGATAAACAGTTCAATTAAGCATTTATACAATAAATGTTTATATGATAAATACTTATATAAATTATTTTTATAATTTAAAAATTTACAAGAACAATTTCAAATATTTATATTATAAGATAACTTCAAATAAACTCAATAAATTTTTTCAAACACATCCAAAATCCGTACATAAAGTCATAAACATGATAGCTCGCTCATTGAAATTTCCACTTGACAGCTCACATGTGCCCAATGTCCATGAGCGAAGACTAAACATAAATAGTAAATAACTATTTCCACTGGCAAGTTAGAATCTGTTTGGTCTATTTTCTTTCAATAGAATAGTCTACAACGAATCTTTTTTTTTTTTTTGCGAGGCGGAGTTTTTCTAATATGAGATATTTTAAGAGGGAAAAATTCGAAGGCGAATGGGATAAACCTCACGGATCAAAATCACAAATGAACAAACAAAAAAAAAAATTTGCAAAATGCTTCAAAGTTAAGGAAATCAAATTCTGCTGAATGAGTAAAAGTCCCGCGACACAGAATAGAACCCAATCACCTCACATTCACATTCACATCCGCTTCCCAATAATATAGGGTCCCCACCTCTTTCACTATGCTTTCTCTTCGATTCTTACAATTATCAGAGTCAATTCTGTATTCCCAAATAAAGCAACCGACAAAAACCGATTAACGGCGATAACTAGCGTGTCTCTCAATTCTGATACTTCAGATACTTTCTTTTACTCCACGCAGAATCGGAAAGTGTTTCGGTTAGATCCGCCTCATTAGTTGAGGTGATGAGCTCCGACAACTCCGCCGGCGGCGGCGATTCTTCCGGCAGCTGCTCGTCGGTGTCGGACAAGGAAAAGCAGAAGGAGAAGGCCAGAGTGAATCGCACCTCGTTGATCCTGTGGCATGCCCATCAGAACGACGCCGCCGCTGTTCGCAAGCTTCTGGAGGAGGATCCGTCGCTGGTGAAGGCCATGGATTATGACAACCGCACCCCGCTTCATGTGGCTTCCCTCCATGGCTGGGTCGATGTTGCTAGGTGCTTGCTTGAATATGGTGCCGATGTCAACGCACAGGATCGCTGGAAGAACACTGTATTCTCTTTCTTACCCAATTAAGACACGGAATTCCACTTTTATTTTTTCTGTGTGATTAAGATTTCTGAACTCATTGAATGTCTAAAACTTGTTTTCTCTTCTTCTTTATTGATAGCCTCTAGCTGATGCAGAAGGGGCTAAAATGCATACCATGGTGGAGCTCTTAAAATCACGTGGAGGCTTGTCTTATGTAAGTCCATGGCTTCTTTCTTCTTCTCTAGTGAAAAGGAACCTTGAAAATGCTTTTTGTACTACTGCTTTGCTTGTTAACACTTTTGAATTATGTTCTGTGCAATTATGATTTATCAGCAGCACGCTGTCTTTTGAAAATGCACTTTCTATTGATACTCAAAAGTACCCTTTTGAACTTGCAGTTCGTGGCAGCAGTTGCCATGGCTGCTGCGCAATCGGCTACCTATTTTCTACTCTTTTGACTTGTCAAATCTTTTTTTTTTTTTGTTGCATGTCCTTGCATTATTATTATTATTATTATTAGTCGATAAGCTTCATTCCTATTTCACGGATCACGACTTCTTAGCGTCAGAAATTATCGAGAGCAACTCATAAGTTCTCTTGCTTTGGTTCCTGTTTGCTACTATCTCTATAAAGAGGAGAGAATTAGGGATTTTATTTGAGGAGGGGATCATCAAAAGATTTTGTAGCTAGCAACACGGATAAAGAAATCTTGATTTCATAGTTTATAGGATGGGATCCTTAAAATTTAGAAACTATTTTAGAATCTGTTTAGTTTTTGAAAATATTTTCTATTTTTATTTTAAGTCTTTATTTTTTGAAATGTATTTCTCAAGCACTGAAAATATCTTTTTGATATTTTCAGATTTGGACTGTTTTCAAAAAAATATTTTCATTAAATTCAACCAAATATAGTTTCAAGTCTATTTTTTATTTTCAATGAAAATGTCCAAATCAATCAGTCTCTTATTTTTTTTTTGCCCTCCTCCCTAAGTGGTAAAGAGGGTTTAGATCTCAAGGGAAGTAAGAAGTTTAGGCTACTTGGGGAAAAAGGAAACTGACAGAGGAAAAAATAAAAATACAGGAACAAGGAAAAAGTGGAACAGCCCCTTTTCCGCTACTGGACAATTATGGGCAAATCTCTATTTAAGGGTCAAGAAACCTTTTAGTATAAACAAGTTTGCAGAACCGAAGGTTTGCTTCGACCATGAAACCTGGATAACATGTTTTTCATAATCGATATTCACAATCACAATGTTAGGAGCCAATAACAAACAACCAGACAAATATACTTAATCTATTGTTTTCTCTCTATAATAGGACATCCATTTTGATCTTCTGTTCTTTGTCACTTCAATAGTTAATTTTATGCTTAATATATCCCCCACATCTTTGTCAGAAAAAAGGGTAGCTTTTCAAAACCTTTTAGTGTACTATACTTTGATTCCATCCTGCAAGTTTATAGACAGGATGATGTTTAGTTGCTCCCACTTTCCCACTTGAAGTTTGCTGCTTTTTGTCAAACTCTTGTCATGGGACCCTGGTATATTATAGATGATACAGACAGGGGGGGCAGGGAAAGGCAAACTATGAGGGAGGATATGTGTTGGGCCCTTGAAGCAATACACCAGAAAAATGGAGGGGCATTGATGGAAAACAGAAAATGAATGAGAGTACCAAAGGTAGTGGAGCAGAAGGTAGTGGTGGTATGGCAGTAGAGAGAGAAAAGGGCTGGAGAGTGGCTGTGGGTATAAATAGAAAGGCCTAGGAGTGGATTGAGTAGGGAAAAACTTGGGAAATTACTGGGAGAGTGCTAGTCTCTCGAATCCTAGCAACTATGTCATATTTCTGCATTTTGGTTACCTTTGCTACTGTTATATGAGTGTGAACCTTTGTTGAGTCTATTAGTGATATTGTTATTTCATCTGTGAGTGTAAAAGGCTCCTACCCCACTGGTAGAGGTCTGTTATTAATATATCAGAGTAACTTTCAGTTTCCATCATTGTTTCTGTTGTTTTTACTGTTACTGTGAGGGAAGGGTTCTATCAATATGTAACTAATATTGATAGCAAGGCATGATCCAGAGGGTGGGACATATGTAGGCTGTGGAGAGAGTTTCTAGAAGGAGTTAGTGACAAAAAGATAAATAAAATAAAAGGAGTATCTGAATGAGGAGTTAAGTGTGGGAAATCTAATAAGTATTTTGGGAGAGAGCTAGCCTCCTGAAAGCTAGCAACCCTTTTGAATGCCTGCCTTGATAGTCTATTAGTTTATGTCTTCAAGATTTTTCTCCTCTCTCTCTTTCTTTCCTTCCCCCCCCCCCCCTCCCTCTTTCTTTTAGGGGGATGGATTGAGGGATAAGTTCAATTTTCAAATTTATTTGTATAAATTATGTATTATTTGTAATTTCAACCATTTTGCTTAATAACTTGATCTTTAGGAATCAATCATTTTTCTCGATTGTACTCAAGATTGCGTCATGCAGAACCTTCTGATACTGATGGATTTGTTGCTTTATTATTTTGGTGGGTCTTTGTATATGATGATTGATGACACAGGGCCAAAATGGAAGCCATTTTGATCCAAAGCCTGTTCCTCCTCCATTGCCTAACAAGTGTGATTGGGAAATAGACCCTTTGGAGCTGGACTTCACAAATTCATCTCGTATTGGAAAGGTATCTTCTATGTCTTCTATATGTCGGTAACATTAAATTGTGCCAGGAGCATCCTGACCAATTTGGAAATTTAGACCGTGCATTGGTCAGCTTTTTTATTGTATCAGAGTTGTGGGTTTTTCTGGTGTTCCTTAATATTTATTATTCTAATATATTAACCTGTCATGCTTTTGGAGCTAGGTTGCATGTTATAGCTTTGTAAGCATGCCTGTCTTCATATTATAAATTAGGCTATTTAAACTCACTTTAAATTCTGGTTTTCTTGCCATTGATATTTCATTTTTTGGTGGTCATTAAAGGGCACTGACTTAGTGTTAAATAATGTTAATGATTGATAAAAGAAACAGAGCTTTATTATTTTTGTAGTTTCTCACTATCGCTCGTGTTTTTGCCTTGCCAGTTTCATCTTTTCACTTGTATTTTACGTTTAAGCTATTGATGAACATTTGCATATGAAATATGGTCTTATTGGGTCTGTAAGTTTTTTTGCAGGGATCTTTTGGTGAAATTTTGAAAGCCCATTGGCGTGGTACGCCAGTTGCTGTCAAACGCATCCTTCCATCTCTCTCAGGTGATAGATTGGTGATGTAAGATTCATTCCTTTTTCTTTTTAAGTCTATAAAGAACCATTCAAAGGAGTAACTACTCTTCTTTTTCTGATTATAGTACTTAGTTCCGTTTGAACCTACTCCTTCTTTAGAGAAAATCATTAATTCACAACCATTTTGCCAAGGGAGACATAGAGACACACTGTTATTAAGCTGATACTTTTCCAGCAGAAAAATGTGTTTCCCTTTCTGCTATGTCTTATGTGGTAATACTTATCCTCTTCTTTTTTTTTTTTTTCTTTTTCTTTTTGTGGGTTAAATTTTTAATACAGCCAAGACTTCAGGCATGAGGTTAATTTACTAGTGAAGCTTCGACATCCTAATATAGTTCAGTTTCTTGGAGCTGTAACCGATAAGAAGCCCCTTATGTTAATTACTGAATTTTTAAGAGGGGTGAGTGAATGAATATTTCTGCTTCCACTTTACACTCTGCATCTAGCTTCCATATCATTAACTTATGCTTGGAAAGGGAGCTCTAAAATTTTGTGTCCTATACAGGGTGATCTTCATCAGTATCTCAAGGAAAAAGGCGCACTTAGTCCTTCAACAGCTATCAATTTTGCCTTGGATATGGCCAGGTATGGTGTCTTACCTTTTTTTTTTTTTTCCTTTCTTTTCTTTTTTCCTTCAGAAATTAAGAAAAAGAAAATACTTATGTCGAAGAAGGATAAGAAGTCATCCAAAACAACCACAAAACAACAAAGCAAAGGAAATGAAATTGCCCTTAGAAACCCTGGGCTAATACACACACACAGGCCAAGAAAACAACTCTATCCCTTAAATGATGCAAAGGGAGAAATCTCTTTAATGAAAAGCTCTGGCATTTTGCCTCTAGCCATAAGATTACAGCAGGGCAAAGAGAGTGCACTTCCAAAGGAGTCATGCTCCTTCCTTCTAGCAAAGTCTGTACAATGAATGGTCAAAAAAAGCAGGATGGGAAAACTCACTGTTCATAAATTAAATTAAAAAGAAAAAAAAGACACGATGCAATTCCAGGGGTGCTAAACAAACTCAAAATTTAGGATAAGGTAACCATCTCTGAACTCTGAAAACACAAACAAACGTGAAGAAAAATATAATGTATTACCTTGTTGCTTTCAAACCTAACTGCTAGATGAGATTATAAACCAGCTCATGCCCCTGACCTTGTAGAAATGTAAACTTCCATTCTGCTTCAATTCTTCATTATACCTGTTCTGCGACTCAAACTTTTCTTCTTTTGGAAGACCATAAATGGAGAAGTCTATTGACAGATAAGGAAAAAAAAAAAAAAAAGAAAACGGAGGATGTGATATATGAGATGCCCTTCCTTAGTAACTTGAAAAAGTAGAAGGGAAAAAAATTAAAAAGGGTTGGTCATCATGTTTTTTAAAATCTGTCAATGAACTTCCCTTGTGCATCTGCAGACACTACAGATAAGCCCGGAAAAACAACCCTCAAAGGTCTAGCATCATAGAATTAGTATAATAGATATGAAATCTATAGATCAACTTAACTAAAACCAAAGAGGCAGAGAGAAATCAAATCATTCGTTGTATCTTTGGATCAGATCAATGAGAATGCTCAATGTTAAATTTGCACCCATGCAATCTGATTTGTATCTTTATTGCAGTCTCTGAATAATAAGGTCCTTCTAAGGATTAGAAACATGCTGTGAAGAAAACAGGAAAATACAGATTCTGAAGGCCATATCTCCCCATATCTCTCTCTCTCTCTCTTTTGGGGTTTTGGGAGGGGATTATAAAGATTTTCTTAGACATACGATCAGATGTATGACTAAACTAATGTTAAAGCATCCTGTTTTTTCTGAAAAATCAGCATTAGGAAATGTAAAAACAATTGCAAGAATACCACTTCACTGCATCTAATCGCTATGCTAATTTCAAAGTTGTGAATGTTGTTTGTAGAGGGATGGCCTGTCTTCACAATGAACCAAATGTTATTATTCATCGAGACCTAAAGCCAAGGTAAGTTGATTATCTCTATCCTGTTTATTACATTATTTTATATATATATATATATATTATATTATGTAAGAATGTATAAACTATAGTTATCAAATCGAGATTCAAATTGTGAATCGTTTTGTTAGATTATGAATCGTGAATCGTATCAAATTGTAAAATTCACGATTACAATAGAAAATACTATACATATGTTTTATAACATAAATAGCATAATAGATTCCATAAATTTAAATCATAAATAAAGTAATAAACTATAAAATAAATTTCAATTCATAACAAGTCAATAAATCAAAAAAAGAGAAAAAAAATGTAGCAGAGCTTTTGAAATATTTTGATAAAAGAAAGAAATTAGTGCACAGACGCAGAGTTAGAGTGGAGAATGACAATGTTACTGTTATACTAATATGCTTCAGCCTTCAATCAAATAACAGTAACACTACTAAAGTTAAACACTGCCTTTTGGCCTTTGGGTGAATAAAACGCAGCGTTAATTCACCAAGTTAAAAAAGCCCCTAATTTAGTGTCAAACTGTCAATCCATATTCTTCCTCATGTCTCAACTCCTGGTTCAGTCATCTGTAGCTCTAGTAAGTTAATCTTCTTCCTCGCATCATCTTCTCTTCTTCCTCTCGTCGTCTTCTCTTCTTTCTCGCGTCACGTTAGCCCCTCGTTCATCTTCTCTCGTGTCGTCTTCTTCCTCGTGTCCCGTTGGCCTTGTTTCATCTTCTTCCTCACGTCAGCTGTTGTGGGTCTCTTTCAACTTTTGAATCGTTGGAACCGTGCGATTTGCCAGTTTCGACTCGAATCGCATGATTTTGACGATTTAGAAACCGATTCAAGACAAGAAACGAGTAGCCTAAAGATTCGAATCGGCACAGTTCTAAATCAAACCGGATTGTGCGATTCAAATCATGAGTTGCACGATTTTGATAACTATTTACTATGGTATAAACCATATCTCAGTGCATTATTTATGAGAAATTCACATACATTTTTCTTTTACCCCAGAATGGTATTCTGTTATTAAGAAGATAAGAACATATAGCTGGAATTTATAAAATCTTTGTATTTCATATTGAAATTTATTTTCTAAAATTTCAGGAATGTTCTTTTAGTCAATTCTAGTGCAGACCATTTAAAGGTTGGAGATTTTGGGCTGAGTAAGCTTATCAAGGCCCAGAGTTCTCATGATGTTTACAAGATGACTGGTGAAACTGGAAGCTGTGAGTACTTTTAGAAGTCATGGCAATTTTTTTTTTTTTTTAAATCATTTCTTGCAAAATTTATTTTAATTTTCTTCTGCCTGGGGATTAAAAAAAAAAAAAGATCGCTATATGGCTCCTGAAGTTTTCAAACACCGGAGATACGATAAAAAGGTCGATGTGTTCTCCTTCGCGATGATTCTGTATGAGGTAATTTTGCTTTCTTACAAGATAGATGTTTAATGTGATAATTTGAAGCCAGTTATATTCATGACTTTTTATCTGGTGTAGATGCTTGAAGGGGAACCACCTTTTGCAAGTTATGAACCTTATGATGCAGCCAGACATGTGGCAGAAGGACACAGGCCAACCATTCGGGCAAAGGGTTATATTCCTGAACTGCGACAGTAAGCTATTTCTGAAATGTGTCTGTAGTCCATTTTACCCTTTTTTGTATCCTCTACCTCCATGGCCTCCTGTGAATTGAATTAAAAATTAATTACTTAAGGGAAGCCTGATGATAGACAGAACTTTATTCATGTGTTGACGATTTTACATGTTTTTGAATTGGTGTCTGGGCTTAGTATCAATCTAGGTAAAAGTGGTCTCGTTGGTATTAATGTTCAGGAAGCTTCCTTGTGTGAGTTAGCTGAATTAGCTAGCTGTGAGGTTTTGAGTTGGCCTCTTACCTACCTAGGTGTTCCCTTAGGTGGTAACCCTCGGGTGGAGCCTTTTTGGGACCCGGTGATTCAAAGAATTTTTAGGAAGCTGGATAGTTGAAAATGAGCTTATTTTTCTTTAGGAGGGAGAATAATGTTAGTTTAGGCCTCTTTATCTAGAGTGTCTTTATATTATTTGTCCTTGTTCAAGATTCCGGTTACGGTGGCAAATATGATTGAGAAAATTATGAGGGATTTTTTGTGGTCAGATGGTGGGGAGAGTAAGAGGGACCATTTGGTTAGTTGGGAGTTGTGCTGTAGATCGAAGGAAGAGTGAGTTTGCGTCTTGGTAATTTGGTGTCTAAAAACACCTATTTCTTTACTAAATGGTTATGGTGTTTTCCTTTGGAGCCTAATTCCCTTTGGTATAAGATGATTAAACCCTAGTTTGGCCTTCATCGGAACGGTTGGAATGCTAACTTTGGGGGTGTCTGGAAGGCAAATTCTCAGGTTTATCATTCCTTTTTTCTAATGTTGTCTTTACGTGTTGGAGATGGGTCTTGCTTTCGCTTTTGTGAGAATTGTTGGATTGTTCATTCTCCTTTCATGGAAAGGTTCCCTTGTCTTTACTCCTTATCTTCTTTACATGAAGCCCCCATTGGTGCTTTTTTATGTTTTCAAGGGGACCAATTTTCTTGGAATTTCTACTTCTCCAGGAATATTATTGATGGACTGCTGGGTGATCTTACTTTGTTGCTGGACATTTTGGATCCGTTTCGCATCTCCTCAATCCCTGATAAAAGGCTGTGGAATTTGGATTCTTTGGGCTCTTATTCTTGAGCTTCTTTTTATAATTTCTTGATTTGTAGCCCTCTTGTTTTAGTGGCCTTTTAAAAATTCGCTTTGGAAAGTGAAGGTGCCTTCTAAAGTTAAGTCCTTTGTTTGGACTGCAGTACTTAATAGAATTAATACTAATGAAATACTAATGATCTGCATCAGATTAAGCGGCTTTCTATGGCTTTATCTCTTGACATTTGCATTATATGTTGGAAGAACTCAAAGACGAATAGTCACTTATTCTTACATTGTCAGGTGGCTGGAATATTTGGAATAAGTTATTTAATCTCTTTGAGGAGAGTTGGGTTTGCACGAGTGACCTTGGTGTTTTCTTCGCTACTAATTTTATGGGTTTCGATTTGAGAAACGAGAATAAGGCTTTGTGGAAGGTGGCATTGTTTGCTACCGTGTGGTATCTTTAGATAGAAAGAAATGTCAAAGTCTTTAAGCAGCGAGTCCTTCATCCTTATTTGCTGTGGAATAGAATTTGTTTCGTTGCTACTCTTTGGATTTCGGCCAATGGGTTTTTTAAGGGGGTGTCCCTCGATGATGCTCTTAGGGATTGGAGGGCCTTGTTGTATTAGCGTTGCTCTTTGGCTTTTGGTTTGTTTTTGTGCTTGTCTTTTGTTTTTTAGGAGGATACCTAGTCCTCCTTTTGTTGTTTTGTTTTCTTTGTTCTTTGTATCATTCTCTCTTTTTTAATAATATTTCTTGTTCGATTGAAAAGAAAAAATTACTTAAGGGAAGCCATATGTTTGCTGGGTAAAACTTACGTAGAAAATGACTTTATTTCACTTCCGGACTGCCCATAACAGGAGGAAAGTTGTTGACTTCATTAAAGTGATGCTGCCAGAAGTCCAGCGACCAGCTGGGTCTTACTTTATTAGTACTTACCTAGATGAACTGAAAGAGGATGCATCCATATAAATACTCATTCCTGCCGTTTTAAGTCTGCTTTCTATTTGTGCAATAACTGACATAGGATAGTTTTCATCTCTTTTCCTTCCTTAAAACCTTTGTAACTTGATGACTTGAGATTTTCTATATATATATATATATTTGTGTTGATAGATGCTCTGTGATATCTAATTCTAATCCATTCAATGCACCAGTTTAGCCTTCCTCCTGTCTATTGCCTTGACATCGCAAGAGACATCTTTCCCCTTTCCTGTCTAATGGTTATGAATATGTTTCTATCCTGAACAACATGATAAAACTTTCCACTGACTCTAGCCACTTACCACTTACCACCCTATTGTTTCTGGATGGTCTTGCCATCCTTCCATTTAGGTATAGTGCTAAAATTCCATATTGACAGAACTAAAGTTGAATGTCTAAACTATGACTAGATAATCATTTTTTCACATCAGCTTATATAAGCAAACTCAGAGCTCGTACCATATTTAAAATCTTTCCAACTTTCAGCTCAATTGAAGAAAATGTTGGCATCAGAATTGAGCTACTTTGCTGATATTTTTCTTGTCACATGTACGTAGGTTAACCGAGGAGTGTTGGGCTGCTGATATGAATCAAAGACCTTCCTTCTTGGATATCCTCAAACGGCTTGAAAAGATGAAGGAAAATTTGCCTACAGATCATCACTGGCACCTATTTACTTCATCGATGTCTAAAGAGCATTGATATGTTCAGAAATGCATATAAAGATGATATTTATCCATTAATACTCTTGTGAATAGTAAACCCGGCAAAGGCAATAGGCTTGTTTTCAGTTGTTTGGATTCTGATGAGCAGAACAGTGTTGTTGATTGCTTCTCTCAGGCTTAGGTTCTACAATTGTTTATTTTATTTTCCCTTTTTGTTATGTCAAAGCTATTGAGAAATTTCATTAGATTTGATTTAAGTGAACATATGCAAGTGTTTGCTGGAGTACAATATGTTTAAGCTTAGAAAACTGACTCAGGAAATAGACCATATTCCATGCCACGACTCTTTGATAACCTTTCGTTTGAAAGAATAATATCCTCTATTCTTGGACTATGTTTCTACCTCCTGCGAATTTTTATGACATGATTATGTTTCTACCTCCTGCGAATTTTTATGACATGATTTCAGTTGTTTGCTGTCTGATGTCTTAGTAACTGTATTTTTCTCACCCTCTGAAAATATGAAAAAGGGAGAAAAGAAATCTACCCAAATTTTATTTGTTTTATATAGTATTTTGACCTTTAATTTTATTTATTGTTTCAATTTAATCTCTTAAGTTCATTTCTAGTCAAGTTAATTTTTTAACTTCTAATTCATATCATTTAGAAAGTTGATTAAAAAAAGTAAAATTACATGTCAAATCGAGTCAAGTATGTTTGCTAATAGAGCTAATATGTTAATATACATATGATATAGATTATAAAATAAAAACCTAAGTTGGCTCGAAACAATCAAGGAAATAAACTGAAACAATAAAATATTAAAGAGATTCAGGAAAGTGCTGTTGTAAGAAGAGAAAATTAATCTAGCATTCTTCAAGAGTTTAATTAAAGATCCAGCCTTTTGCACATTTTATACATTTATGAGCGAGGATGGATGAACTCAATAAATAATACAAAACACAAAAAAAATAGTGTTTCCCTCAAAACTCAATTTGCTATCATTCCTATCTACATACCACCGTGACGCCCAACCTCTAGCTGAATTGACGCTGCTATATATCTTCCTTAATCAAGTGGGAAAACATAAAAAAATCGTAACTATTGTAAATAATTTAAACAAAAATATCTTTTTCCTCTTTAACATTTATTTTAAATTTCAATTTCATTCCTAATTTTTTGTGTCAAATTTATTCTACATATTTCTTCATTGTTTCAATTTTGTCCATAAAATTAAGGCTATTAATAAAGTTGACCAAAAATACTAATGTGGACTCCTCTAAAAAATATGTGGATTTTTTCAAATGACATGCAAATTCTTTTATGTGACACATCAAATGTTTAACTGTTAATTTGAGACAAATGAAAAATGAAAAAAATATCATCTGGAGAGAAATTGAAATGTAGTTAAATATTTGGGACAAAACAAAAAATAAATAAATTAGTATGACGTATTGGTAGTGGACGGATTACGTGAAAAAGTCTACGTCAACATCTTCTATCAATTATGTTAATAATATTAGCCTTACGGACAACATTTAAAACATAAAAGAAATATATAAAATAAAATTGACACAAAAATAACATTAGGAAAGAAATTAAAATTCCAGGTAAAAGTAAGAATTGAAAAAGATAATTTTACTAGTAACTTATATGAGTTTCTTCTTCTCAAAGAAGGCCTTCAAGTGCCAAACTTGCAACAGTACTACCGCTATGCAGATAACAAGTGAAAGGAAACTCAGCCAGAACATGGTATCATTGGTGGTTTCATTGTGCTCCTGCAATTCCTTCTCCCTGAAGAAAATTAAAAAAAAAAAAAAAAACTAAGAACAACATTGTTGAATATGAATTGAATGAGATATCGTTTTATTTTTGAAGTATCGATATTTCATATATATGTATCGAATTATGGATATGCATGCTTACCTTGTTCGAAGGTAATTCATCTCCCCATAAATGAAGGAAACAGCTGCTTGCATATCCATCAACTCCATCTCCATTTGCTGGTACATGTGAATGTGAAAACAGTGTAATTAAGAATTAGACGATGTTGATAATAAGAGAACTCGAGTGATAATAGGTTAGTAAGAAATAGCAATATAGACTCACTTCAACTTCATCTTTCTTGGCAACAACAGAGCCCTCCCTGGTGACTATACCAGTCCTCCACTCGAAATCAACGATCAAGGTGGTGTCAGGCTGGCGATGGTTGGCCCAGAAACAAGTCATGTATTCTCCAGCATTTGTTACCATAAATGCGAACTGTCCTGACTCTACACTTTCCGCATAATGGTAATGCCCATGAATCGATAGTACCTATCACCATTCAAACATCATAACATCAACAATCCTAGACTCAATTTCACCAAGCAAATTTCAAACACCAAAATATCCTTATCATCATTCCAAATTTGCTGGATATAGTCAGAACGGTACCTGAACGGTGATTGTTTGGTTTTGGGAACTAGGAGCGCCATCGTTGGTACTGACGACGTGGTATTTTCCGACGGTCAGGGAATCGACGGAAATCTCTTCGGTGACGCATTTGCTGCTGCCCGATGTAACCTCGAATCTGATGGATTCAGTCGAAGACGACAAGAGACCCAAAACGAGAACAAGAACAAAATGGGCAAGAAGAAGGTTTAATCTCAATGCCGCCATGACAATGGGAATTGAACAAGAGGAGAAGAAGGAGCACAACGCGATTCACCGGAAAGAATCTGTGATTCCGGCCGGTGAATCAGAAAGCGGTTATGCCCTTCTCTTCGGTGAAGACGACGAAACTGATGAATGTCTACACACTCTAGAGAACGAAATGCCATTCTGCGGAGACGAGTTGAACTTTATAGCTTCTGCGAAGAGCTTTCTTTGAACAGGAAAAAAAGCTATAAAAAGATATGTACTGTTCTCATCGATTGTGCCTACTTTGAGGGAGAAAATGGAAGGCGAAGAACTGAAGAATGAAGATACGCCATTGCTCCGCTTTGTCCTCATTTCCTACATATTTCATTTCAACTTTCTATTTTTTGAAAAAGAAAAAAGAATTAGGGACACATTTTGAGTATTAATTATTAATTTTTTGTGTGTGTTGCTATTTTTTTGCTAACATTCCTATAATTCTGATAAATAAAAATTTTTAGGTGGCTTTATTTGACGTTTTTATCGATAAAAATATTATTTTTATCTTTTTCGTTCAAAGTAAAATATTAATTTTGTTTCACATATCATTTTAAGTTTGAGCTCGTAATCCATGGTTTAGAGAATTCAACCAGATCAATTAATTTGACTAGAAAATTAATGAATTAGATATATTTTTCATTTGATTTGAACTTTGGGAATAGATAATTATTTAGACCGATAAAAAATAGTCAAACTGGTAAAATTGGTCGATGGTTCAACCAATTCTCTTTTTTTTAAAAATTTTTATTAAATATTATTATGTGTTTTTAAAAAATTTTTAAAATTTTAAGTTATTAGAAATAAATCTAGCACTAATATAAATATATATCTATAATATATCTTAAATATTTTAATATTTAATATATTTTAAATATCATTAATTTAATTATAAACTAATTATTAACTTTTAAACTACTATGGTTGAATTTTCTAAACTTTTCCGTAAACAATGAATTGATAAAAGTTGTTAGTTTGGTCTCCTATATATGTGAAGGATAAATTTTAGTTTTATCCTTTATTTTAAATAAAATATATCAACTTCTGAAAAATGTGTATAAGGGCTCTTTGTACACATGGTCTAGTTATAAATTATAATTTAAGAAAAAGTAAAATAATATTTTATATCCTTAAGATTTACATTAAGTTTTATCTATGCTTTAAAGATTTATTTTGTCCACTTATATTTTATATGTTTCAATTTTTGTCATAAATATACTTTTTTTTAATTCAATCAATTAATTTAACAAAATATTAACTAGGCTATCACGTAATAAAAAAAATCTGCCACACCTTTTGTAATTATATGAGACAAAAGTTTTAAATTCGTTTATTTTAAAATTATGACGTCATCACACCTTTTGTAATTATATGAGATAAAATTAGAAACTTATTTCAAACGAATGAAAGGCTGATAATTTTTTATAAGTTATTGTTCACATGTTCAAACATGTCAATGTTTTTTTTTTTTCTTTAATCAATGATTTAGATGACAAAACATTGGGATAAAATTGACACAAACAAGCACGTGAAACAAAATTAAAAACATGAAAATAATTAAAATAATTTTTGAAATTTTAAAAAAGATAAATAAAATTATAATAGAAGAAATAATTGAAAGTAATTTTTGTTAAAAATATAAGTAATTATTTTAAATAGATAATATATATTATTTAAAGATTATAACAACTGAGTGAAACGGTTTTAAGTAACATTCGAAAATGAGAAAATAGTCAATCTTTAAATTACAAGTGAACAATTGAAATTAATACACAGAAGCCACTAATATTAATAAAGATACTTACAATCATTTTTCGTTCTAAATGCTTCCTTTTTGTTAATTTCTAATTCTCTATTAAAGTTTAATATTTGAATTTGACGTGTGAGTAATAAATCTACGTAGACAAAAAATTAAAATAAAGTGTTCCATTAGATGAGACATGTTTGTCTATATTTTTTTTTTCTCAAGACTCCAAAAATAAAAAACATAAACCTATCTTACAAGATACACATTCACTTTTCAATTTTTTAAAAAATATATATTTCAACTATTAAACCTTAAAAATATATAATTTAGTTTTTGAAAATTTTTTACTCATTCTATATTAGTCTCCCATCAATTAAAAAGAAAAAAAAGCAACAATATAAAAAAATACGAATAAGCTTAAAAATTAAGTATGCTTAGGATAAAACAAACCCTTATCTAGGTAACAATAATGTCTTTGCCTTTTAAATTTATACTCATATCTATGGATCAATGGACTAATATATATCTCTGTTTCACATAATGCTCATGAGAGACAAATATCGAGCTTAATACGTAATTTTGAATTGAACCGTGATAGAATAATTAGAAGAATGTTTCAAAAAGAGATAAATTTATAGATAAAACATCTTGAGTAGACTAAATAAATAGTTCGTGAATGAATTCTGCATTTATTATTTTTTTAATATATTGACAAGTGCCATTTAAAGTAAACTAATAAACTCGCTAATGCATTATATCATGTCAAATCTAATTGGTCAAACTTTAACTTAAAAGTGAACAAAATTTAGCAGAAGCGAAAATTTTCCCGGAAAAAGGAATCTATGCTTTTAATAGTAGACTAAAAATACCTAAAAGACAGTAATAAAAAGAACAAAATTGTTTTTTTTTAATATCTAATATGATAATTTTTCTGTTGTAAAAAGAAGAGAAAATAAATTGCACAGAATACTCCACGGCTCAATTATAGATATATAATATACATTGAATATCAATAATCATATGACCTGTACATTTTCTACCCCACACTAAATTACAGAAAAAAAAAAAAGACGATTCCTGACTTATAGATATAATATACATTGAATTGATGCTGCTATATATATATATATATATATATATGCATAATTTACAAAATCACAAAAATTGAAAGTGTTGGAAATAAATTTATATGACTTTCTTCTTCTCAAAGAAGCCCTTCAAGTGCCAAACTTGCAGGCCTGCAACTGATAAGCAAACTAAAAGTGAAAGCATACTTAACCACAACATTGTTTCTGTGGTGGCTCCATTGTGCTCCCACATTTCCTTTTCTCTGAAAAAGGGGGGGGGGGGGGGGGGGGAAAGGAAGTAAATGAAACTAAGAACAACAAGCCGACATGTAATAACTTAACAAGTAAAATATTGAAATAAATACAGAACACAATTCCATCTACAACAGATTCAAGTTCTTTCGTTTTTTCACGTGAAAAAGAGAGTTTATTTCGCAATATCGATCATACATTTAGCATTTTATAAATAAGATGGACAATAAGAATTAAAGAAATAAAATTAGAGACTGAGACGCTGTCACATGGCCTATAATTTGGATGAATGACTTGAATTCATGAAATGAATTCTCCTTTTTATATGCAAAATTAAGAGAATCCAAATCTATCTATAACACGATAGAATGTAATATTTAAATAATATGATGACAATATTCCTTTTTTTAGGAGGAAAAGCGAAAGAAATGACACTAAGACCAACAATATAAATAAATAATGACTTAAGTACTGATACCAAAAAATGGATATATATATATATATATAAACAATCTTTTATAGAAATTATACACAATAAGATATAACATTTAAATCTGATTTAAAATATATTAGTGTGTTACTATTTAATGATACATATTTGAATATCATGCACATGCATTTTTGCTTTTAAATCTAAGTAAGTTATTAATTTGGTCTTTAAAAGAATTATAATGGTCTTGTTTTAATTCAATCATTTCAATTTAATTCTTAAAAATTATATGTATGTTAATTTGACTTTTTTCACCAAATCTACTTTTGTCGAGTCTTAAATTTTTTATTTTCCAAATGCCATTTTAACGAAATAGAAATATAAAATTTAAACAATTGTAATTTTTTGAATAAATTAAAATATTTGATTTTTTAAAGATTAAATACAAAAAATTATAATTTTTTAAAGATCAAATTAATAACCTATATTTATATAACTAATAATAATATCCCATCTAAACGTAATGAATTATGAATATGCAGTTTTACCTTAAACGAAGATAATACATCTCACTACGAATGAAAAAAGCAGTTCCATACATCTGCATCAACTCTGCCTCCATTTGCTGGTACATTCAAAATAGAAGAAAATATAATATAATTTGAGCATTTCTCAAGAAAAAGAAATGTAATTTACTCTAAAATAATAAATAATAAATACCACTAATGATTAAATAATAACAAACAACACTAAAACACGTAATAAATCTAAACTGATTTTGGGTGAAATCAAAATTAGAAGCACAAAATGCAAAGAATCCCCCTTAATTTAAAAGATTGCACACTTTATCAATCAACTTTAAAAGTTAGAAACAAATTTTTAAAATTTTTTAATTTGTGCAACATAAGTACATAACCACTCGTTAACTTTTTTGTTCAAAATTTGAACACGTTTATTCATTTAAGTTAAAAAGATTAAATTAACGAAAAATTCATCTAATTTATCGCTATAAAAACTTCTTTTTTTGAAAAAATATAAAAGAAAATGACAAAAGAAACAGTATTATTTTATCATTTAACATGATAATTTATATATATATATATATATATGTTCTTCAGTTTAATCTTTTTCAAAATGTATGAATAAGTAGTTTTGACACTTGGACAAAAAAGTCAAGAAGCTGCTAGCTATATTTTACAAAATTAACATTTTATGAGAATTTAATATCAAATTTTA
This sequence comes from Biancaea sappan, assembly GCA_037074585.1. NCBI lineage: Eukaryota > Viridiplantae > Streptophyta > Magnoliopsida > Fabales > Fabaceae > Biancaea > Biancaea sappan. The sequence continues at coordinate 49,723,063 of CM073500.1, read as the reverse complement.
AAATTGAAAACCATAAATTGTACACCCCTTAAATTGAAGAGAGCTTTTACATTTTAGCCAAATTAAAAACCTATTGCACAACAGAAGAGGATTTTTTGTTTGGCCTCAAGCCAAACAAGATGTTTGATCTAATATCAGTCTTTAGATTTCATAATCAACGATTCAAATTTTAAAAGATTATTTTTTAATATCTTTTTTAAAAAATAACATCCTAAAATTTAAGTTGTTGGTTATAAAATTTAATAGCTTTAAATTAAGTCAAATATTATGCTTAACTTTAAAGTTAAATTAGGACTTGAATCTTCTTCTTAACGCTATACGCCAAAGAGAATTTCTAACAGCCCGCAGTCATCAAATGACTATGGGCTCTACGTAAACAAATATGAGACCCACAACCATCTGACAATTGTGTACACCAAAGAGAGTCACGCCAAAATAAGAATCAAATCCCGCCAAATTAAGCCAAGCACCGTACAACGAGGGCATGAGAATTAATGTGAAAGTGACTCACATCAACTTGGTTTTTCTTGGCAACACCAGACCAACCATTTGTAGCCACACCTGACTTCCATTCAAAATCGACTGTTAAATCTTGGTGAAGGGTAGGATCAGACGCCCATAAACATGCAAAGTATTCTCCGTCATATGGAGCGACAAATGTAAATTGTCCAGACGTAACGCGAAACACATAATGATAATAATTCCCATTACTCGATGTTACCTACAATCAATCAAACATCATGACATTAATTACTTATCCACTCAAACACCACACAACCAAATTAATTAGCAACAAAATTCAAAAGAGGAGAAATGTGAATTTTGACCTATTCTTCTTCAAATAATTTCTCTCATGAACTGTTAAAATATCTGAAATGTTGTCATATTTTTTTGTTTATATTTAAAATGTAACCTGACATTACATGGACTCAAATACTAAATTTGATGTTAAATTTTGCAAAAGTATCTCTAATATTTTATATTTATATTAAGTTTTAATTTTGTTCTTAATTTTTTTAGTTTTATTTTCATTATATTTTATATATTTTATTTTTTAAAATTATTCTTTTTACTAACGTCGTTTATTTTACTGATAAAAAATATTAAGTTTGAGTTATCTTAAGTGTGTCAATTGAATCATCAAATTAACATTTTTCGTAAGTATAATAAACAATGTTAGTGAAAATAGATGAATTTAAAATAAAAATAAAATATATAAAACATAATTAATACACAAAAAATTAAGAATAAAATTAAAAATTAATGTAAACATTAACACATAACTTAAATTTTTAATAAAAATAACGGAATTAGATTATTAGCAGTTTTGTATAAACTGCAGCAGGAGATATCTCATACGATATGTTATATGTCTAAGATCTACATTTTCACTTTTTCTATCTCTCTCATGATATATCATGTCAATTTCAAAAAAAAAAAGTTTTTGAGGGAATTCATGTTCGAAAGTAGCATACATAGAAAGACAATATTACGAGTATTTTAATAATAAATTGAAAGAGATGGTATTTGGATGTGTAAATTTAAAATTTACCGATAGGACTATCAAGGATTGAAATATAATTTTTTCTTGTTGGCGTGAAAAAGTTAGGGATTAAGATCGGTACCCTGGCGGTGACTCTGTGGGAATCGGGGAGGGGGAAACCCTCTTCGTGATTGACGACGTGGTACCTTCCCACTGTCAATGAATTGTTGGCTATCTCCTCGGTGATGCATTTGGTGCGGCCTCCTTGAAGCTCGAATCTGAAGGATTCAATTCCAGATGAAAACAACCAAACAACCAGAAGAAGAAGAAGAAGAAGAAGAATAGGGTTTGGTTTGAATGTAGTCATAATGGAATTGAAGAGGAATGAGATGATGAAGAAGAAGAAATAGAAGTGGAAAAAGGTAGATGCAATAGCTATTTAACGAGGAGAAAGAACATAATAATGAATTCACCGGTGAAGATATGGTGAATCAGAAGTCTATTCCCGTCTCGCCGATGACCAGAAGGTCTCATTTGCGAAGAAGATGTCTCCCGCTTGTTCTCTCCATTTTCCATGTTGATTTCTCCCGCACAATTTTTAGAATGACGAGATTTAGATAAATTTTTGTGAGAGGTGAGTTTTTTTAAAAAGCTAAGAAATTTGTATTTTCAAAAAAGATATTAAAATGTCATGATTTATTGAAAAATTTAATAATAAATATTAAGGTTCTAATAACTAGACCAATTATTGAACTAGCGGTAGTTTCATTTCAATGGTTAATAGTTAAATTGTAGTTGAACCGGTATATTAAAATATTAAAAAATAATATATATAATTTAAAATTATAAATATAAATTTACAAATTTAATTAAAAATAAGATTTGATATTAAGTTATATAAAATAACATTTACAATAAAAAATTCACAGCAAAAAATTAACTAAATAATAAGGAAATACTATTTTTCAAGATAATAGTCACACATATCAGATACATAAAATATCAACATATTGATATTTCCACTAAAATTAATTTATCTGTAATATTAATTTCTTCATCGCATGATTACAAAATTAAAAAAATTAAAAAAAATAAAAGAAAAAAAATCAAGTCAACCGATTCATTTAACATTGGTTCTTATTTGATTCGACTGGTTCTTGATTTATTCAATCACTCGCTAATTTCAAGGATTATTTGAGACCAGTTCTTTGACTGATTCCCAGTTGAACTGGTTGAATCGGCCAGTCCAATCCAAGTTTTACAATAATGATAAATATGTATTAAAAGGTAATTAATTTTTATCATTTCAAATGATTTTTATTAGATTTTCTAAAAAAAAATTATAAGTAAATATTTCATACAATTTAATATCATGTAATTTATTTTTAAAATTTATATATTATGCATTATTCAAAAAAATAAAAAAAAATTAAGAATTTTTAAATTTAAATTTCTGACATAACATTTTATTAAATTAATAATGAAAAAAAAACTTTAAAATAGTGAAACAGCATAGTTCGTGAATAATCTTTGAATCTCCCTTAAATTTTGTACCATCTTTTCACTCTGAAAACACTTTTTTTTTCTTGTTTTTTCATTGGAAAAATTATAATCATTATATTTGTTGTATTTTTTCTCGACAACAATAAGCTCATTTAAGTGTCTAGTTAGTCAAATATCCGTTCAAAATATTTAATATCTACATTCTATATGAATTCAAAAACAATTAGCCTTTTAAATATTTATACCCAAAATTACTCAATATTTAATATACCTAAAATATTGAAACATATACTTGAAAATTTAGTTCTGCATAATGAGTATTGGATAACCTGAATTAATATTTGAGTTCTAGTGTATCTAATATTTGATATATATTTAACAAAAAAAACATAGTTTATCAAATTTAAATAATTATTAAGCAAATACATGATATCTAATATTAGTTGCTGTTCTATATTCGATTAATTTTTTTTAACCATATCCTATATGATATTTATGAATGTTAACTTTTTGTTTTTTGAACAAATAGCCAGAGCTTCCACACTTTAACGCCAAAAGTCGTTTTCTCAAAGAAATATAAAGGATTTGAGATGACTTAAGGCATACAAACAATTTAGCATGTGTTTGATCTTTCGTTACGTTTCAATAAATTGTAATTTCAACTATATTAATGTAGTTTGGATGTAAAATAACATGTTTAATAATCTTTATATTAATATGATTTTATTTTTTTAAACTATAATTTCGATAAAAAAAACTCCAAGTTATTATTCTATCAAACTAAGTTTATTCAAATTTATATTTTTCAAAATTAATTTTGAAAACCATTGTTTGCCTAAATATAAATTTCTTCAACTGTTTTTCAAATATACACTTAGCCTTGAAGAGGAGAAAAATTCATCCTAAGAAAATTATTGAAGACTCTGAATCTTGGAACTTTTCTCAATATGCAAGAGCATGCCATATGGGATGATATCACATGATTCAGTGGGAGATTTCGCGAGTGTGCCTTATTCTACTTCCTATTTTCATGCTTTTCGAGGCTGGTATACATATTTAATGTAGTTTTTTTTCATTTAATGCAAACAACAATAAAAAATAATAACAGTACCATTAGCGAGAAGTCTTCCATTAAAAATGAGCCACATGAAACATGCAACATGCTGACTTGTTGAGTGCCGTGCCAAAATCACACTGGACAACATTGTCAAAACGGAGTTTGTCTTAAATGGGTTGGGCATGTTTATCAATATACTTTAGCCTATATTACCAGTACTAACAGTAATCGGCTAATATCGCATAATTAGTATATGTAAAAAGAACATAAAGAGAACAACAAAATCCTCATAAACAAAGTGTACGGAATATATAAACATAAATGAAAATCTAACGACGGACTATGGTAGTGCTAGTTTTGCTTATAAATTCATAACTTCCGGAATAATACTCTCTAAATAGTAAATACACAAAAACCTGGAGAAATTTATATTTCATTATTGTTTTAATTGCAAAAGTATTCTTCGGCCTCTTGGTATTCTATATTCATATTGTTTTCACATTGTTTATGAATTGGCTCCTGTTCTTTTATTGGTCGTCTAATATATCATTGTATGATTGGTTAGCTCTCTTTTTTAAAATTTTAAAAAAAAATTCTACGATATACCATGATAACCACATGGATCTGATGATGATTGAGAAAAGTTAACATAACTCATTTTTTTAAATTTTGTTTTACCTAAATTAATAAATGATTTTAATATATTATGGTCAATTGACTTAAAAACTGCTTAGTTACATTGAAATTATTATTTGTAAATTTTATTTATTCACTTAAATACTTAGGTCTATGTTCCGTTCTTTTAGTCTCAAAATTTTGATACATATTTGTTCCTGTGAGTATCACCTCAACCTTTAAACGCAAGACTAATCTTATTCAAAATATTGAAAATTGAAATTATATAATATATATATATATATATATAATTTTGGACCTCAAAACCGTGCCATTATACAAACCTCTCAATCATTACACTCAACTTTATTTGTTAATTGATCCAATATTGTGAATTAAGTTTAATTAAATAAAAAAATGGATTGCTATATGTACATATATTATATTACAATTGAAAAATATAATCCCTATAATTAATTATTAAAATCAAATATAAAAGTATTTGTAAGTTGTTCTAATTTTATCTGAAGCTTTAAATGAGCAGACCAATATTTTTTAACTTGATCTGAATCAATTGGATCGACCCAATAATAGGTAACCTGGAACCCAACTCAGATAGGCTCGTCTCATTAGACCGTTATACAATTAGCTCGATTAAAATTTGACTAGATTTTGTTTGAATCGGCCACCTGGTGACCTGGTTCAACATGGGTTTGAATTTTTTTTTTTTACAAATTTCAACATAAGCATATATAAGAAAAAAAAAATGCCTAACTAGTATTGAATTCAATATCTAATATTTTGAAATATAAAATGTTATTATTTTATGTAAATAATATCATTATATCATCTAAAATGATTTTAAATAATAAAAGTTGAATAATGTTAATAACAAATTTTATAATATCATATAAAATTAAAAATAATTAAATAACCATCAAATATTCAAAAATAAATTATTTTTAATTTTATTTTTATAATTTAGTAATATAATTAGAAAAGATTATATTTATTTATTTATTAAATATAATATATGTTTGTTAAAATTATTTTAAAATATATTTTTAAAAATATTTTGATTGTAAAATTTACATATAAATTATTATTATTATTTGTTCTAATATTTATTTATAAGTATATATATATATATATATTTCACTTCAAAATTTGACCAATAACCTGATTAGAAATATCAATTCAGATCGGATAGTTTCCTAAAACTATAGAATAGACAACTTGTATAGCTTTGCCAAACAGAAGTTAGATGTAACATAAAATATTTATCTTCTACAAAATAATCAACCTAGGTTCGAAATCGGATGCCAAAAGAGAGTTTTGCCTACATTTCATACTAACATTCCTCAAACTGACTATTTCAAGTGGAGGACAAGTGAGGAAAAAAAAAAAAGGGACTATTTGTAACATCTTCACGACAAAATCTACAAGACAGATCGATGATCACGAGCCCTAATGTAAGTGGATTCAGGGTGTGAAGATTGGCAGTTCCTGGCATTAGAGAGAAAAGGCTGAGTGAAATGAACTCTGTTTTGTTTGGTCCTAAAAGGGAAATCGAAACGCATGAGTTCGTTCACTTTGTGTTTGCTTGATCATCTCTTTCGGGCCTTGATTCGCACAGCTTCAAATTCTATGCAGCTATTGTTTCAACATTTGTGTCTGAACCCAGAGATAGGGCTTCACGGGTATTCAGATTTCACAATTACTCCGTGCTCGAATGCGGATTTCTCGTGTTATATTAATATATGATGGTTATGGTATTGTTAGAAACTCTAAAGGTTAAGGTCCGATGAAGCCGTAATGAGGTGCGAAACAGAGAAATGGAGGTTAGGTCACAGGATAGGTGCGATAGTCATTCTTTCACTGTGATTCCGAGGGCTCGTTTGCGGATTTGCTTCATTGTCGCCTGCTCAAGCATTGTGCTGTGGACATGTCTTGTTCAGCTGGTGACGATTGGTAAACTGTGGCATTCGGAATTACTTTCTGGGATAACCAATCGAATATATCATATTACTCAAGTTCAGCATCCGGGCCGTGGGGAAGAAGGAGCTGCTCCAGCCCCTCCTCCTTTTCCCCCTGCAAGTTAGTTTCTTAACTTTATACTCGTCTTAACTGCTGCCAATATCAGCATAATCTTTTTTCCATTTTTCTGTTTCTTTTTTGGCCTAGAATTATGTATGTGACCTAAAGGGTTAGCTCAGAGAAGATGTCATCTCTCCTTATTAGCATGGCTTGGATATCTGGTTGGAATTCTCTAGTAGGTACCTCGGAGTAAACTTTTAAATGTTTCGTGAGGATGTGGGAAAGTACGTCTTAGGATCACCAGGGAAGAGACTTAGATTTGGGTAGAGCTCCAAAACATTATAGCTTTGGAGCTTCAGGATAGACTTGTATAACAATGAAAATCCTTTTTTTTTTTTTTTTAACATTGATGATACACGGTAATGATCTGGTCTCACCTTGCAAATTGCATTTGTTTGAAAAAAGAAAGAAATTGTGCTCTTTTTTTTTTTTGTTTTGGTTCTGTACTTGTTTTGAAGTAGATTTAAGGATTGTTTATGGGGCTTATGGGCCATCGTAAAATTGTGATAGAGAATGTATGATGGAAGTAATAAAATTTCAAAACAGAGACGACATAAGTGAATTATAAATATCGATATTAGCTGGTTGGTTGCTTCCCGCGTGTTTTGAGGACTTGCCGCCAAAAAGAACTTATACTGAGTATGTGGCCATCTTTTTCCTAACAATTGGAGACAGTCCTAAATGGAAAGCAAATACTATAAATTAACTTTTTAGGCATTATACTTTTATGACATGCATACATGCATGCGTACGATAATTTTACACGTACCTATCTGAGCTGAAACAGAGATTGGCGTTATTGCACATTATTCATTGAAGACAGTCGTTTGAGATGAAACTTATTGGATACTGGTATGTGGCCTTTTTTTTTTTTTTTTTTCTATGTGAAAGAAAAGTCCTGAATGCCAAAAACAAAGACTATAACTATAGATCATATGTTTTAGGCGTTACACTTTTATAACGTGTATATGCATTTTGGATGGTTTTACATGTACGTTGAAACAAAAGGTGGTTTTATTGCAACAATAATTCATAAAATCTCCAAACGTTGTTTTATTTTGGCTCTTCTGTAGTAACTTGTTCTGTTACCCAGTTCAAGATATGCATTGATCATGATTCATTTTAAGCTCACTTGAGGCATTTTTCTTGCACATATTGTCCTGGATAATAATATCTGACAAGTGGCCAAGCCGTGGATCAAAGTTCTGTTTTCTTTGTTTCTTGAGATGGGCTTCAGTGAAAGTCTCGGTTCCCATCTTTTGGTTTTCTTTTTCATTATCTTTGGTTGTTAAGTGGACTATGAGAATGAGGTAAGTGTTAATTAACTGAAAGCTGTACTTATATAATTAGATGGGCATTTATAGATCAAGATTTTAGTTGTGTTTACCTTTTTTTTCTTACTCATTTTGGTAAATACTCAGCTTTATGACTTGAAACCTTTCAGGAAATTATACAAGTAATGGTTTTCTGAGAGTGTCCTGCAATGGAGGCCTGAATCAAATGCGTGCAGCGGTTTGTAATTCCTATTCTTCCTGTTGCACTTCTCTGTTTTCATTCTATGATAAGATTAGATACTCATTTAGCAGATTTGGAAATTCAGATTTGTGACATGGTAACTGTAGCTCGGTTTTTAAATCTCACTTTGGTTGTTCCAGAGCTTGATCGGGCATCATTTTGGGCAGACCCTAGGTACATCCTTTTTTTTTGTTTTTTTTTTTGAAAAAGTTCTGACTACTCTCTTATTTGGCTGCATTGACACTATAAAATTTTGTAGTTTTCTTTGTGCAGTAAGTTTGAGGACATATTTGATGTGAGACATTTCATTGATTCTCTGAGAGATGAAGTCCAAATAGTGAAAAGAGTTCCCAAAAGGTTTACTAGGAAATATGGGAAGACCACCTTGGGGATGTCTCCTGTTAGCTGGTCAAATGTAAAATATTACATGGAACAGGTCTGTTTATTTTATTAGTTACATATTATATTAAACATTACATAGTTATGTATATGTCAAGCTTTTTCTTCTTTGGAAATTTAAGGTTGATAATATGATTGATTAATGGTTCTTCACCGTTGTAATTATGGAATTGCAATTTACAGTTCTAGAACAGTTTGACTTTTTGTCAGTCTAAGGGAAGGTCGAAATGATTTCGTGCTCAGAGTGCTTTTGAGGGGCTAATATGATGGTATGGTGGACTGGAAAAGTTAGCAATTTTATCTTTTCCCCCTAATTGGAAGTATTATCTTCTATTATGGATATTTTGTTCCAAGTGAAGCTTTACTTACTATTTGCCACTTGTGTGTGTGTGTGTGTGTTTAAATTTATTACTCTTGAGTTTGTTATTGGATACATCTGAATTTAATGATTGAGAATTGGCAGTATATAATCGGGGAGAGCAGCATGAACGTTCAAATCCTCTCATTATTGAATTACCTTTTCGTTGTCTATTCCTGCTCGTAATGGGAAATGATCCTACAAACGATTATTTGCATTATTGTTTTTCTCCATGAATACCTGTCCAAGTGTCCATAATAGAGTGAAAGACAGGAGAGGAATATACAGCATAGAGAAGGAGATGCTTGTTGAAGTTGTAGAAAGGGGAGTCTGTTTGTTATATTTTGAAAATGAACTAGAGTTTAATTGAAGGTTTTGATATCAATTGAAATAAAGATCACCCATGTAAGAAAAACTTGAAGTACAAAATAGGTACTAACTTTGTGAGATGGGTAGTTTCTATATTAAGCAACTAGGTTGGACTGCTTCTGATGTAACAAAAGCCAAAGTAGGTTTCAACAATAACCCTTAATTGTGTGTGGGGAAGTTGAAATTTGAAATCCTACATTTTCTTATATTTTTCCCCACTTTGTCTTCAGTAGTCCACCTGTTGTGTTTGATCCAATGTATTGATTCCATGCTGCAGATTTTGCCAATTATTGGCAAGTTTAAAGTGTTACACTTCAACAAAACAGATGCACGTCTAGCAAACAATGGTCTGCCACTTAATCTACAGAAACTCCGATGTCGTGTCAATTACCAGGCACTGAAATTTACTCCTCAAATTGAGAAGATGGGGCACAAATTGATTCAGTTACTTCAAAATGAGGGCCCTTTTGTGTCTTTACATCTGAGGTACGAGATGGACATGTTGGCTTTCTCAGGTTGCACACATAGTTGCTCTGAAGACGAAGCTGAAGAGCTCAAGCGGATAAGGTCTATTGGTCTATTATGTTTCATAGTTGACTATACGTACATTAATAGATTTTCAAGTCAGTGTTGCTTTTGTAATTGACTGAAATATGTATTTTCCATCTAGAAATTGTCAGGGAAGAAATTGTCCAGGAGAAAGATCGTTTCTGTTTTCTCGATCATATCTCTAAATTAGCATTAATTGTCAGTAGTTTATAATGCATTTCATTCTATCTTATTGACCTCAAATGAGATTAGGCAGAACTTATATAGCTAGACATTTCTAGATGCCAGCCACTTGTATGATGGAGGCACATTCTAGTTGGAGAATAGTGGTGGTTCTCTATTTTTCGAGCTAGAGGATAAATTGGTTTCAGCAAAATTTTATTTTGTTTCAGGTATGCATTCCCACGGTGGAGAGAGAAGGAGATAGTGTCTGAAGAGAGGAGATTACGAGGTCTCTGTCCTTTGACACCAGAGGAGACAGCGTTAGTTCTGGAAGCCTTAGGTTTTGAGAGGGAGACACAGATCTATATTGCTGCGGGTGAGATTTATGGTGGCGAATGAAGACTCGCACAGCTAAGAGCTGCATTTCCACGGATTGTGAGTTCTTCATTATTCTGGTTTTTCCTTTTTCCTGTATATATATGGGACATGCTATATTTTTTAAATTTGTGTTGAATGATTGTTGCAATATTTATTGGCTCTTGCATTACATTTGACCACTTTGTAAGGATTATGCAAAAATGTTTTACATTTACATTTTGCATCACGAATACCACAACCACAACACAGGTTCTACCTAATACTGATAAATAGATACAATGTTCTTTAGGTAATTATTTCTAGTCCTGGTGTTGAAAACTGGTCGCACTCTCATAGCTTGGTTTAATTTAACCTAAATGGCTAAATCAATCATTTTCTCATAATAACAGTTTCAGAATTTGATTGATCTTTTTTGCTATTTTAGATGAAAAAGGAAGCATTGCTGTCCCTTAATGAGTTGCAGCAGTTTCAGAATTATTCATTACAGATGGCAGCTTTGGATTTTATGGTTTCTGTAGCCAGTAACACTTTTATTCCTACCTATGATGGGAATATGGCGAAACTTGTGGAAGGTCATCGCAGGTATGTATCTGGTCTTGAATCTTGCAGAGCAGAACACCAATGCTGCTTCACCAGAACCTGGTCGAGGGACAGGCCTTCTGAAAAAGAAAAAGAAATAGAAAAAGGCATCAGTTTTGGATGAATTACTCTTTTCAGTTCTTGAGAGATGCTTAAGTTACACTATTCTTCTATTTGAATATATATATATATATATGTGTGTGTGTGTGCACGCGTGCGCTATATATATGCCTACAAATCCCTCTGAAAGATGATCAAAATAGTTTATAAAAAGTTTATTTCTTAGATCTTTATCTTAATGTTATTTATCTTGTGTTGAAAACTATGAATTTAATTTATTTTAAATTTTACTATTTTTCTCAAAACAGCCTCTAAAATTTGTGGTCCAAATCCTTTTTTTTTTTTTTTCCTGCCGAGCGGGCTCCCTATCCTGCCATGAAGCTTTAGAGAACATTCCTGATTGGTTTTTTTTTGCAGGTATTCTGGTTTTAAGAAAACCATCTCACTAGATCGACAAAAACTCGTACAATTGCTTGATATGCATCAGAACGGGACACTTTCATGGAATGAGTTCGCAAATGCTGTGCAAATGGCTCATGAAAAGAGAATGGGACAGCCATCTCGTCGTAGAGTTATCCCTGACAAACCAAAGGAGGAGGATTATTTCTACGCAAACCCTCATGAGTGCCTCTGAGAAAACAAAATGTGATGACTTGCTAGGTTCTCGTAGATGAATTCAGGATATCAAATCTAGAAATTCTCTTTGATCTCTACTGCACAGCAATGAGTTAGAAAGAGAAACTTTTCTTAATTAGATTTGATTTACAGAGAGGTGAGTAGATTAAATTATAAAGAGATATTGGTACATGTCAAACGTGTATATTTATCTCTTTATAATTGACTTATATATACATCTTGTAGATGTCTTCATTTAAGCGAAGATTCTTCAAGTATACTTGGTCTATTAAATATTAGTGAACCTAATTATGAATGAATATATAAATATGCTTGAAATAAGTCTATGGAAAAAGTATATTAATATGGTCGCCTGTCTATCAATTAGTGGTTCGATGGACTACTTTTTTTTTTTATATATATAATAAATTGGTATGTCGACGTCATTTGTGTTCATTATAATTATAGATTTCCTTGCAATCCCAGACCACATCAGCATTCAAAATTCACTCTGGCAACCAGCACAACTGTTAACTGTTTTATAACTGATACAGATAGAATTGTAATTCCTATAGTTTTTTGTTCCTCTGGTATGTGTGGAGGGGCATAAGTCAAAGACATGATCATGAACCTCTTCCATGAATTGGTTGAATGCATATTTGATAGAACCCAGTACAAAAATAAATGATAAGAACAGAAATAATGAAAGAGGATTGAAATACTCTGATGTATTACTGAAAGTCTCTACCACTGGGGTAGAGAAGGTTACACCGATAAATTTAAGTTCACCAAAAAAACAAAAAAACACTGACAGCACTCACAGAGCACACTAATCAGCAGCGCACACAATTGATAATATTGCAGAAAATACATACACCGACAGAAAACACACAACACACAATACGGATGTTAGACTTCGGAGGGGCTAGCACTCTCCCTAAACATTTCTCATATTTTCCATCCTTCCCTTCCCTTACTTAGACCACCTTTTTATAGACCCTTTCCTAACTAACTCTCCTTACCAAAGGCTGACAAGTGCCCTATGCTAACTGTCACTGAGTTGGTTACACAGCGCAGAGCATAAACATATCATTCCTTTAATCCTGTAGCATATACCGGGATCCATCAATATCACATATTCATCTTTATAAGATTTACAAAATTGCTGTTTTATCTTCTTCCTCTGGAGATATAGAAGATAGTGCATTGTAAAGGGGTGTTCTCTGCAGCATTACATGAACTTGCTGAGGTCCCCAAGGATTTCACCACTCTCCCCGCAGAGACCAAGATCCTTGAGCCTCCTTTCTTGATAATAGTCTAACTCATCCAACTCCATCTCTTTCTCCTTGAAGATTCCTGCGATCTGCTGCAGCAACTTCTTCTCCCCTTCCCTTATTCCCACTGCTATTGCAAGCCTTGAATCTAGATTTGCTTCTTTTAACTTCTCATCCTGCCATTCACATGTTAGTGTTCAATTAATTCTGGAATCTTGACCCCTCAATCAGCTTCAAAATTTTCACCGTTTACTTAGTCAAAGCTTTTGGATAAATACATAAAGTAATGCTAAAACAAACGGTTACATAGTTGTTTTTAGCTTTAGACATAGCCGCACAATAATTTGCCATAATTTAACAACGGCATAGGACACCAAGATATCAATAATTTAAAATTCTCAAGTTTGTTTGCCAATTGAAAATTGTTATAAAAAGCAGACAATTGGTATTTTATTATGTGTTGACAAAGCTAAAATTTGAAGGATGTGAGATGTTCATAATTTTTGGATAGTACAAAATATTGCCTAAAATAGTATCTTATGCCTCGTAGTATTCGATGTCTCTACTCACTAGATATATGGGTATTAGGAGTGTTCATAGGCTCAACTCGGTTCAATTTTGAGTGTTAATCAAATCAAATTAAACTCATCGATTTTGTAAAACTATGAACCTAATCGGTTTCAAATTTTTGGCGTTTTAGTTCGATTTTGGATAAATGGTTAGATTTAGTTTTAGATGATTTTGTTTACAATAATTTGTGATTTTTAATTTCAATGATATATATATATATATATATATAAAGATCAAATTAATTAAAATGTATATATAAATAATTTTGTTGACATAAAAATATATAAATATAATATTTTATATATATATATAATATAATTTTTTTTATAAAATTGGTAACAATTAAAATTCATATTTCAAAAATCAATTTAGACTTCTTTTTCTTCCATTTGTGTCAGTTTGGTTTGGTCTAACCGGTTTAGTTTAGTTTTAAACACTTCTAATGGGTTTATCAAATATGGATTGGGATGAGAGCCTCCCTTTCTTTCTTTCTTTCTTTCTTTCTTTTTTTTTTTTCTGGCTATTAGATGTTATATAATTCAATGGTCTTGATTCATTCTTCCTTTTTTTTTGTTCTTTTGTTTTTTGTAAATTACAGTAAATATTTAATTTATAAAAATAGAAAATTACAATAATATTAAATTTATAGTATATTTACTGTAATTATATATTTTATAAATTAAATTTTTATACTTATTGTAATTTTATTGTAATATAGAAAACTAAAATATTTTAAATTACTAGATGTGTTGGCTGTTGTCTAAGATTGGATAAGTAAATATTATTTATATAATTTTTTTAAAACAAAAAACAAAAAAAGGGAAGGATGAATCAAGACCATTGAATTATATTACATCCAATAACCCAAAAAAGACGGGAGGTAAGCGCGGGAGCTGATTCCAATCCATCAAACACAGGCATCCCACATCTAAGGTATCACAAGGTCCCGGAGGAAGATGACGGCGTAACGATGTACCAAACACCTATATTATAATTCTTTCTATTGTTTAAGATTCTTACTAAGCAACCTCCAACTCAGTTAAATTTACCAAATAAAACCTGCCTATGGCAATGAATGAGTTTGTGTCCCAGGAGAATGATAACATTAAACGTACAAAGCCAAACATACCTCTTCAATGGTAGTATGATAACCAGCAAGGGCAGATCTGCAAGCATCCTGAACAACTCTGCATATTAGCTCCTCATTGTCACGGCTCACAGGCAACTCGAGATGACCCCAAATGGAGTTTCTGAACAAAGCTTCCAATAGGAAAGCATCGGTACCCCCAAGCGCTACCAGACGCAGATATGGAAGCAATCCTGGTGGAAGAGGACGGTCAAAGAAGATGTCAAAGTATGCAGTCTCGCCATAGCCATTCGACTCAGCAATGTCCAGTTTGTCATCAAAAAATGGGTCTGACTCTGATATCTGAAGTGTGAGGGTGTATGCATTCCTAGCTGCATTTGGTTCAATGAAGCCATAATCCAGAGCTAACTCAGCATTGCTCTTCTTCAGATCATATTGTATAAATATCTGCAGCGAAAAGTTAAAAAATTGTCAATCTTGACTAGTTATTTCTTTTATAAAAGAAGTATCTATCTATATATATGTATATACATTGAGTAACTTGAATATGGTGATCCAACTCGGTTTATTTGAGAGTACAACTCGAAAGAAAAAAAACTTAGATGTATAGAGCGACCCTTTTTATGTGTTATGTTTCTAATGGGCGGTGCCGGCTATGTATTTCGTATATATATATATGTTCATGTCGATTTCTTCTATACAAAACACTCTCATATTTTGTCAAAAACAAAACAAGTATCTCTTTATCTGTGAACATTAATCACACTAAATGAACTACGTAAATTCTTGTGTTATGTGTTTAAATTTCTGCACTACATATTTTTTCGAGTTTCCATAAATTCCTGTAATAATATATGGCATATGAATCACCTGCTCCCCAGCCTTCACAGCGAGGGGGCTCCTGAGAGAAAAGAGGTAATCCCAAGTGAAAAGGCCTGCTGCTCCTTTAACTTCATAAGCATGATCCTCTGTCGTCACTCTCGCACTATGGTTTATCTGTTCCACAATTACAATTTTCTAAACGTCAAAATTTTCATCGCATGGCAATCAATCACGTGGCAGAAAAATGCAACTAAAAATGATGTCATCTCCAGCAATATCATATACACAGCTTTATGAATCTCCAAGAATGTCATATTGCTGAAAGGGAAAACTATACATAACTCGTGTACGGAGGCTTACCAGGTCTGCAAGTGGAATAACAACTAGATTTTCATTGCGAAGGCGAGAAAATGCCCTCGATCTCAGAATTCCGAATGCCCAGAAGAAGTCGTCCAGTGTTATGGGAAAAGGGAAAAGCTTCTTGTTAGGGACTATGGTTTCTTCTTCCAGTTTCATGAACTCGTTCTGCACGTATTCTTTCACAGCCAGTGTTGTATTCAGAAGTTGAGTACCTGAACACACATCACTTCAATCGGTTTATATTCCAATATATATGATCACATAATGCATGAGTGCATATGCTCTAAATTTGAAAATTTTGAGGCAGGAAGTGCACTCTAAAATTTTCATCTAAGTACTCAATCCAACAACTATAATTGTAATAGATAGTCATATATCACTTTTGTCTTAATTTGCATTAATATTCTTATTTTCTAGCTCGTCACAATGTTGCTTCTGTCATATTTATAACTAAGGTTCAGAAAATTGACCTGGTCAAATTATTAGTTCAAAAGTCAATAATTAGACTGTAATCAAACTGATAGTACTTAAAGTATATTAAAATATATAATATATAATATTAAAATATTTATTGCATGTTACATATATATATATATATATATCTATATCAGCTATAGATACTTTTTTAAAAGCTTAAATTTTTGAAAATTTCTTTAAAATACATAATAATATTTAGTAAAAATTTAAAAAAATTCAAAAAAAAATTGGTTGAACCAATTAAAACAACCAGTTTTGTTAATTCGACTAGTTTTTCATCGATTTCCAAGTCTAAATTAAATTGAAGACCTGACCGAATCACTGATTTTTCAATCAAATCAACCAATTCAATCCAATTCTTTAAACCATATTTATAACACACGTCAAACAAGTGTACATACATATTAGTGTACAAAAAATTGTATTTGTAATGTGAAATAATAGCTTAAATATCTATATATTTATTGTGCTTTATGAGAACATGACTGAAGTACTCCTAAACTGTAATGTAGATTTTTTCTGGGGTTAAAATAACTAACATGAAAATTGTATAATTTTTATCATCAACCACGTAGAGCAACAAATAAAGAATTGTCCTTGTTTAATCAACACTTATAATTTGTGATTTAGACACCAGATAATTATTTATTCAAAAAAAATTAAATAAGCTTTTTAAACAAAATTTACCGTCAGATTAATAACTTTTATTACGAAAATCATCCACACAAAATTTGACAATAATCTAAAATTATTGTACGCTTCATCACTTAAGTTATACTAGGTATAATTAAATATAAACGTTTAATCATTGTCAATTATTACACTAGGATTAATTAATTCTCCTTTATATAGGAACTAACTCCTCTCTTTAGCTTTGAAACTAAAAAAAATCCTTAGTCTTTTTACGGTCATTAAAAGCTAAGAAGCCAATCCAAATCTTTTTATATCACATGTCAATTTATCATTCTTTCAAAAAATATTAAAATAAGTAACAAGCACAAACTTTTTTTAAAAAAAAAATTGATGGGATTGGCAAATAGGCAATGACTTCACTAACCTTGAAGCTCAGAGAGCTCCTCCTCTGACCTGCACTGGAATAAGCAAAACAAAGCAGCACAAAACAATTACCAACTCCATCAACCAATTTCATTTCAAACCTTGAATTGAAATTTCTAATTCCCAAAAACTGTATGAATGAATTCAGCAAATTCCCACCAGTATATAGTGGAATCGGTGACCTCAGGAAGAATTTTGAAGTAATGCTTCCACGGAGACTCATCCCTCAACCTCTCTCTGATCAAGAACAGAGCAACGGACACCCATGGCTTCAATCCGCTACACACGTTCCCAATCTCCGACGCCGCTACCGCATCGGGGTTTATCCACAGCCTCTTCGGCACCTGCAAAACGACCTCGTTTCGGGAAACGTCTCTCTGTGCAATCAATCCCAGGCCCTCCGGCACGACGCCGGGCTTCACCGGCGTCTTGTCGGAGATAACCCCTTCGTCCCGCAGCCACTGCCAGAAGGTCTGAATCGCCGGAGACAATGACGTGTCGATTTCAAGGGAAGCAAGAGATTTGGCGGAGAGAGGTTTTCTGAGGTGAAGAAGTGGGGTTTTGTGTGGGAATGGGAAGTAGAATGATTTGACTGTGTGGGAAACAGAAGAGGAAAGAGAAGAAGGGTGTGGAAATAAAGAGAAGAGAGAAGAAGCCATTTTTTATTTCTGTGTCTTGCTTCAGCTTGTGTGTGTGAATGGCGGGGGAGCCATAGATCTTTCTTCCTGTTCATATTTATGGATAACTGGATAAGACTTTTCTTTGTCACGGAGCACATTTCGGCTTTCGCATATTTCATGTTGTATCTCCTCTTTCTCTTTTTTATTTTAATATTAAAAAAGTATTGATATCACAGATTTTACAATTTATCATATATAAATGCCTGAGTTGTTAAGTTTTATTAACTAGTTGGAAGTGGAAGGTTTTTTTAACGCAATTATAATCACAAATAACCAAATATCTATAATCTCACTTAAATATGAAATTTAGTTAAATACATAAATTATTTATTTTGATTATGAATTAATTATTTATAGAATCTTAGTAGGCAAACGGGTAACAATAATAATATTAAAGAATCATAGAAAATAGCATAACTTAATCTATAAAAGTCAGTCTCTAAGAAGGTTAGACTCTTCAAGATTAATATGGGTGGTTTTATTTCAAATAGATTTTGATGTAATGGATATTAGGTCACATAGTCACACATATTTATAGGTGTTTTCATAACTTAAAATCAAATTCATATAACATTGAGAACAATAACACACTTATTAAGCGGGTTAACTTCATTTATTAATAACGTCCCATTATAATTATTAATTTGAGTTGAATATCTACGCATATTATAATATTAATTCATAAACATCTTAAACTAACTTTAATATATCAAATAGGATAATATACTTTATAATGATCAATAATTTAGACCTAATTATAGATAATAACATATATGTCTCAATATATATACACATATACAAATAATTAATATGTAAATATACCAAAACAAATTGTTACCACTTAATATATATATATATATATATATACATATATATAAATATATAATATAATATAATATAATATAAATATAAATATAAAATTAAATTATGCTAACAGGAAATGCATGTAGTTTTGTTAATATTTCAAGTAACATAAAATAATGAAAAAAATATTTAACTTTTCATTCATTGAAATTTATTTTATTTTTTTATTGAATAATAATAATAATGATAATAACAATAATAATTAAGTTATTGTTTTTTAAGAAAAAAATGTACTTTGTCTCCACAAACTTTTCTCAATATGCAGAAAATTTCTATAAACTATGAAAATGAATAAAGAACTCTTATAATTTTTTTATTTTGTGCAAACAAAAAAAACATTTCCATCTATTTGACTATTAGTTTAATCTTTAGTCAATACTAATTAGAATGGGAGAAATTAATATATTAACTATTTTCGAACACATAAGCAGATGACATGGCAAAAAAAATGTCACATCATACTTTGACCCAACACATGAATCCTCTATCTTTCTCAGAGCTTCTGAAAGAGATTCCAATACTTCAGAATGATTAATCGGGCTGCTACTACCATCAAACCCATATCAATTTGGTTGTTCCCTTAATCTTTCATCAAGCTCAACTCTCTTGCGATCCCACTCATACCTCCACCTTCTCTAATTTTTCCTGCCATTTCTTCGCTAACCCTTTGTACTTGATCCTTGAATTCTCACCTTTCTTTCTCTTATCAGTATTCGCACCTCCACTTGCTGACGCATGATTCTCTTGCTCAACACATTGAGAACAAGCATCCACTGTTCTGTCCTTCCCAACAACATTGTCGCTACTCTATCAAATCTTCTGCCTCCATATTAGAATTCTTCGCCCACCATGTTAGCGGTGACGACGGCGGGTTCAAATTCATTGTCCCATAATAATCCCTTCAATTCTTTATGCACGACATTGTACAAATTTGAGAGAAGATAATCAGGAGCATTGGGAATGTTGAAACCATCATAAATCCCTATGAAAACATGAATTGAGGTCTTTTACTTCATTTGAATTGTTTTCTTTTCAAATATGCCAAAGAAATCATAGTGCAGATAACACAAATTGGGGAAAGGCAGAGCTCTTCGTCTAAATCGTTATCGCCAATCACTGATTTTTCATTATCGTCGTTGTTCTTTGTCACTGATCAGTGTTGCTGGCTCTCACGCCCAAGATGAAAGGGTTGAGTTTCATGTGTCGGGTCAAAAGGTGATGTGTAACATCCCATATTTTTTTTATTTAAGTTATATTTTCTTTATTTAAGTTAGAAATGATGTTAAAAATTAGTAAAATATATTTTTGGATGCTTAGGAGGAAGTAATAAAGGAAAGACATGATAAATTAAGATAAATGAGCTAAGAGTAAAAGGAAAATAAAGTTCTGAGGGAATCAGTTGACTGATTGTAGCAAATTAGTCGACTGATAGCATTAGAGATCAGACCAGATTGTTGATATTTGAAATCGGTTGACTAATGAGAAAAGATCAGTTGATTGATTATTTTCTTCTAGGTCAAAATTTTAGGTTCAGTAGCAATTAGTCGACTAATTAGGAGAGATCAATCGACTAATTATGAGAGATCAGTCGACTAATTGCAAATTAGTCGACTATTGAAGACAAATCAATTGACTAATGAACTACTGAAGTACAAAAATAAGTCGGTACTAATTGAAACATTAGTGGAAAAATTTACTTAAACACCCCTAACATGCTAATGAAGCTTAGAAATAAGACAGTAGGGTTAAAAGAGGGATTTCCACAATAAGAAGGCTCTTTAGACCCTTTTTGAAGTAAGAAGAGAGAGAAAAAACAATTCTTGACATTTAGAGAAGAGAGAAAGAGAGAAAACGTGATGAGCAAGAAGAAGAGAGAGAAGGAAATTCTAATGGAGATTTTAGCAAAAAGATCATAAAAGATAAGTTTCTAACTAAATTCTTCTAGTTTATATGGATTCTAGAGCTTGAAAAATGATAGAATAACAATAAGAAGGCTCTTTAGACCCTTTTTGAAGTAAGAAGAGAGAGAAAAAGCAATTCTTGAAATTTAGAGAAGAGAGAGAGAAAACGTGATGAGCAAGAAGAAGAGAGAGAAGGAAATTCTAATAGAGATTTTAGCAAAAAGATCATAAAAGATAAGTTTCTAACTAAATTCTTTTAGTTTATATGGATTCTAAAGCTTGAAAAATGATAGAATAAGGATTTTCAGGCTAAAGAAATAAGAAAGAAGAAAGAGTTAGTTTAGAAATTGAAGAAACAAGGAATATAATGTAATCAAGGATAACTTAATTACAGCCTAAGAAAAGGAGAATACTTCAATTGGACCTCTAATCAAGGATAACCCAATTGCAGCCCAAGAAAAAGAGAACACTTCAATTGGGCTTCTAACTCGTGCAAGAGCTAAAGAGCTTAGATTGGGCTTAACCACCTTGTTAAAAGTGGAAGAAGTGTGATGTAATCAAGGATAACCCCATTGCAGCCCAAGAAAGGGAGAACACTTCAATTGGGCCTCTAACTCGTTCAAGGGTTAAAGGGCTTGGATTGGGCTTAACCACATTGTTGAAAGTGGAAGAAGTGTGAATAAGATTGCATGTGGGATGGTTGCATTTGTTTAATATAGTTGTAGTCTATTACCTATGCATTTATTTTCGACATTTAGCTACCTATGCATTTATTGTCTTTAACATTTAGCCTATACTACTTGACTTTTAGTTGATGCATTTAATGCATTAGTTGAAGTCTTTTGTCTTTTGTTTTGAAGACCCTCTATAAAAAGGGTCCTTGCCATATGTTGTAAACTATCCTTGAATCATATATGAGATATTGGCATTTTACTTTCAAGAGGATTCTTGAGTTCTTTCTCTTATCTAACTTGGGTTAGTGGCGAGAACAGCTATATTTCTTATCACTCACGTTCTTCTTTCTTGAGTGTGGCGAGATCAACCCATTTCTCTTAGTTGTGGCGCCCTTTGGCTTATCAATTGAGTGATTTGGTTTTCTTTGTTTGTTTCTTTCAACCTATCCAGAAAATCGATTAAGTGGTTTTTCCTCCAGAAATCACATCAAAGTGTGAACAAGACTGCATGTGGAAAGGTTACATTTGTTGAATATAGTTAGAGTCTAGTTACCTATGCATTTATTGTCTTTGATATTTAGGTACCTTTGCATTTATTTTCTTTGACATTTGGCAACCTTTGCATTAATTATCTTTGACATCTAGATACCTATACATTTATTATTTTTGACATTTAGCCTACACTGCTTAACTTTTAGTTGATGTATTTAATGTATTTAGTTGGAGTCTTTTGTCTTTTGTTTTTGAGACCCTCTAAAAAAAGGGTCCTTGTCATATATTGTAGACACACCATCCTTGAATGATATATGAGATATTGGCATTTTGCTTTCAAGAGGATTCTTGAGTTATTTCTTTTATCTAACTTAGGTTAGTAGTCAGAGCAACTAGATTTCTTATCACTCACGTTCTTCTTTCTTGAGTGTGGCGAGATCAACCCATTTCTCTTAGTTGTGACGCCTTTTGGCTTGTCAATTGAGTGATTTAGTTTTCTTCATTTGTTTCTTTCAACCTATTCAAAAAATCAAATAAGTGTTTTCTCTTTGGAAATCATATCATATTGGTATCAAAGCCACTTCAAATCAGGTTCTATTATTTGTTTTGTGTTTTGCCCCTTCGTGGAAGGCTTACTTTTTTTGCATTTTATTTTGTGTTTTGCCCCTTCATGGAAGGCTTAGTTTTCCTTATTTTGTATTTTGCCACCTATATGGAGGGCTAATTTTCTGGTCTGTTCATCTTTGTTCTTGTTTCTATTCTTGTATTGTTTTACTTTATTCTAGCTCTTAAAAAGAAAAAATATTTGTTCATCGTTACTGTTTATTGCTAATTCAAGCGTAAACACTTAGAGAGTGAACCTACCATTCACCAAACTCAAACCAACGATTACAAATCACTATGACAGTGGAAAATAGTTTTGAAGTTCCTCTTGGGCTTAACTTACAACAAGATCAAATTGTTGGCCTACAAAGAAGTCAAGAAAAAATGATGGAACAAATAGCTCAACTAACTACTCAAATGACTAGATTTATGGAGATACAACAACGACAACAAAGAAGAGGAATTTATGTTGAACACCATGGAGAAGAATCTGAAGCTAAAGAAGGTGAACAACCTAGGCAAAGAAAGCAGCAAAGGGAGCGTGATGCCAACATCAAAATGAAAATTCCTTCATTTAAGGGAACTAGTTCTCCTGAAGAATACTTAGAGTGGGCGCAACGAGTGGAGAAGATTTTTGAATATCAAGAATATTCAGAAGTTACCAAATGCCATCTTGCAGCCCTTGAATTCACTGATTATGCGAATGTATGATGGGAAAATTTGAAGAATCAACGAAGAAGAGATGGAGAAGTCGGAGTTCGAAATTGGAGATTGATGAAAAGGCTCATGCAAAGGCATTTTGTACCTGATTACTACAAGCAAGAGATTTATTTTAAACTTCAAAGCTTGAGTCAAGGAGGTATGTGTTTTAAAGATTATGCTAAAGAATTTGAAACTTTGATGATTTGATGTGAGCTTAATGAACCCCAAGAGCAAATCATAGCTCAATTTCTGGATGGTTTGAACAAAGAATTTGCTGACTTGGTAGAGTTGCAAAATTATGTCTTCTTAGAAGATGTAATTAAATTGGCGATTAAGGTGGAGAGACAGAAAAAGAGAGTTTATGGAAGAAATAATGGATGTATAAACCATTAGGGGGTAAACCTTTTCAAACACTTTCCCAAACCTCAAACATTACCAAAAGGAAGGAGATATGGAAGAATGAGCCAAATAGAACCGAAAAAGAAGTCGGGACATTAACTGCTTCAAGTGCTTAGGTCATGGCCATATAACATCCAAATGTCCTAATAAAAGAGTGATGATCTTGAAAGAGAAACAAAGGGAAATCGAGAGTGAAGATAAGGGTGTTATAGAGGAATGTGAAGAGGAAGAATATTTTGAGGAAGAACTTGTTGAGTATGTTGATGAAGGTGCTACCTTAGTTATTAGACATGCCTTGAATATCCAAGCTAAGATAGAAGAAGAACAGAGAAAAAATATTTTTCGAACAAGGTGCACTATCAGAGACAAAGTTTGTAATATGATAATTGACAGTGGGAGCTGCACTAACATTGCTTCAACAACCGTAGTTAGCAAATTAAAGTTGCCTATTACCAATCATCCCCGTCCATACAAGCTGCAATGACTGAATGATCATGGCGAGATGAAGGTTACAAAGCAAGTGAAGGTATCTTTCTCTATAGGGAAGAGTTACAAAGATGAGATGTTGTGTAACATAGTCCCTATAGATGCTAGTCATCTTCTACTTGGGAGGCCGTGGCAATTTGATCGAAGAGCACTACATAATGGCTTAAAAAACACCTATGCCTTTGAGAAGGATGGAAGAGGATTGTGTTGGCACCCTTAAAGCCAATACAAGTATAGCCAAAGGAGAATGTAATTAAGGAGAAAAGGCTAGTTGTTTTGCTTATAAGAATGAGTTAAAGAAGGTAATAAAAAAGGATAACTTTGTATTATTGCTAATCCTCAAGGAGTTGAACCCATAACTTATAGAAAAACTTTCTAAGCACGTGAGAGAATTGATAGAAGAATTTATAGATGTCTTTCCAGATGAGCTACCTAAGGAATTGCCACCCTTGAGAGGAATTGATCATCAAATTGATTTGGTGCCTGGTGCTGCCTTACCAAACAAACCAGCATATAGAATGAATCTGGATGAGGCTAAAAAGCTAGAAAGGTACGTTGATGAGTTGATTGAAAACTGTTATGTGAGAGAATTCATGAGCCATTGTTCTTTGCCTACATTATTGGTTCATAAAAAAGATAGTTCTATGGAATGTACGTGGACAACTGTGCCATAAACAAAATTACCATCAAGTACCGCTACCCAATTTCAAGACTGGATGACATGCTGGATGAGCTGAATGGTTCCAAGGTGTTTTGAAAAATTGATTTGAAGAACGGCTATCACTAAATTCGAATGAAAGAGGGAGACGAGTGGAAGATAGCCTTCAAGATAAAGCATGGACTTTATGAATTGATGGTAATGCCATTTAGGCTATCTGATGCCTCTAACACATTTATGCGATTTATGAATTATGTGCTTAGATTTTTCATTGAAAAATTAGTTGTGGTATATTTTGATGATATTTTGATCTATAGTCAAAGCTATGATGAGCATGTGCAACATTTGAAGGAAGTCTTGGAAGTGTTGCGAAAGGAGTAACTCTATGCTAATCTGAAAAAATACTACTTTCGTGAAGACCATGTGATTTTTCTTGGCTTTATAGTATCTCAGCAAGGAGTGGGAGTTGATGAAGAAAAGGTAAAAGCTATCAAAGAATGGTCTGTTCCAAGAACCATATTTGAGGCAAGAAGTTTTCATAGGCTTACCTTCTTCTACAAAAGAGTTGTAAGGGATTTCAGCACCATCTTAGCACCCATAATTGAATGTATTATAGGAGGAAAAATGTAATATCCCAAGAATTTATATAAATATTTAAAGCCTATTTTGAAGTTTAGTGAAAAATTTAATTACGTGAAAAATTTGTTTTTTGAATTAGTGAAGAAAATCTGGGAATAGAAATTTTAATTTTTAATTTAGGAAATTTTTTACAAATTCTCAAGGACTAAAGTGAAAAGAAAAGAAAATATGGATTACTTTTGAGAAATGACCAAATAGGAACTTGAGAGGAAGAATAAAGCTTATGAGAATGAATTATGAGTCCGGTACAGAAGAGATGATTGATTCGAGGTTAAAGTGGTATTTGAGACATCGAGAGGCATTAAAGTGAACAAATCTTATAAGCTAAGGTGGCTATGAGCGATTTTATCGAAAAAGAAATTGGTGGGGCCCACGCGTATACACTTCTCCTTATTCTTTTCTTTTTCTCATTCTCCCTCCCGTAGCTTCACTTTCTCTCTCTCTCGATTATGCTTGCAAAGGAATTTCTTCATCAATCATTCATGCAATTTTTGCTTTGGGAAGGAAGCTATGAAAGTTAGGATGATTGATAAGTTGATGTTCTTCTTCTTCCTCTTATTACAAGATCAAATCCTTGGTTATCATTTTTGCAAAATTTTTGTAGAATATTTTAATGGATGAATTTAAGTGTGGATGTTAATCTAAAACATTCCTAAGTGGTTTATGATGTTATTAGAACAAGAAATTTGGAGAAAACTAGGAGAAATTCGTAGAATTTGGATATTTGAAAAAAGTTAGTGTTCTTGATGAAAATTTGAGATTTGAGCTTGGATTGTTGGTAGAAATTGGGGGTTTTGGTGTTAAAACACTCCTTAGACATTAAGGATGAAAACCCATGGAAGAAATCAAAAGAAATGTTGTTTTAGATATGATTTTTGGATTTTTGGATGAATAACACGAAGAACATCGAAAATTTTCCCCAGAATTACTGTTCACCGAGAAAATTTTTCCAGATTTTCTCGTTACTGTAGCGTTGACTCGGTCAACGTTACTGTAGCTGCGTTGATCGTTGACCGTTACTGTAGCATCAGTTTTTTTTTTAAATATCGTTGAAAAGCTCTTTGAGTCTAGTTTCCAATGGTATAAGTTTCATCTGTATATTCATTACCAGTTAGGAGTTATGATTTGAGAAGTGGATGAAGGTCGAGAGTAGTGGTAGGAAATTTTTCTATTTCGTAACCCTGATGGTTTTTATCTGGTTACAATAGGAATGGTCAAGTGCAAGGTGGGAGTGCTGAGAGCATGAAATCCAGGTGAGTGGGTTAATACTTGCTATGATTAAATATCTTTGTTATTGACTTTTTGCATCATAGTGAAAATATGTTGAATATCCAAGTTTGAAGAGAATGATGTGGGATGATGAGACATAAACAATTGTGGAACGTGCTAGGTGATGTATATAATTATATTTTCTTATTTTCTCATGAATTGAGGTTATATGATGGATTGTGAATGGCATGTGAACTGAGTTGAAATGTATCATACTCTGATTGTTGAGTTCATTCATATGCGGATAGTTGAAGTATGTTATTGTTGAATAATTGTTCTATATTATGGGTTATGTTGTATACATGCTATGTTGCTGGAACCACATCGATTATGTTGTGGCTCAAGATTATGATTGAGTATGTTTTTATATGTGATTGTGATTGTGTTTGACTGGAAAGGAAATGCATGGTGGTGCACCCCATGGAGAAATTTATGTAAAGTTATAAGGGTGGAGATTATAAATGGAGCGATAAGGGTGGATGCGACGGGGGCCGCGGGCAACGATCCAGAGGTATTCTGGACGACCCGGTTGGTACGGGAAATGTGTGTGAAATTGATTTCACCGATTGCTGTTGTGAATTTTGAATTATGTTAAAATGTATTTGATTTACTTGGATATTGTTGTGAAGTATTATGAATAATATTATATCATATGATGATCGATTTACGTATGATTGCTGCATGTTATCATTATGATGCATGATATTTTTTTGTCATAGTGTTGTGTTATCTACTCACTGGGCACGTGGTTTGCTCATATCCCTCTTATTGATATTTTTTTTCAGAGTTGACAGCTGAAGGTAAATATCGGAACAAGGAATTATAGATCCTTAGTCCATGATTACCTTTTCATTTGTTCAGGATAAAGGTATAATAGTTAAGTATTATTCTAAGTTGTATAAATCTAGAAATCTCTGTAATTGGGTAGGTTCATTCAGTGATGTAATGTGAATAATTGTAGTTTGTATAGAGAACTCGGTTTGGTTGCATGAAAAAGAATGGTATGATGCTTAAGAGAAAAAAAATAGGCTTACGGAGGTGAAATGAAATTCACTTTCCGTGCCGGTCACTTGCTCAGATTTTGGGACGTGACAAGTTGGTATCAGAGCTTTGGGATTAGGTCTCCTACCGATTACAGAGTAAGGAAACCTTAGTGGGATCTCCTCTATCGTGGTGAACCCGGACACAACTATAGAGAGATGGCTCCACTGAAGGTCCTGTAGGATGTTTTCATTTCCTTTCCCTCCGAGACTTGTTTTTTTTTTTAGGAATTATGTTTTTAGTTTTAGTTTTAGACAGATATGGCTATACTTTTGAACCCGGTAAAGGAAAGGTTATTATTGTTTTGATTCCATTGCTGTCGGATCAAATTGTATGTATGGGGCTTTATATGTTGAATTCATGATTGATTTTGTGTGAATGATTTCCTTTATCTTTCTTAATTTTATTATTACTATTTTTTTTTAGTATCATCCCATAAAAGAAACCACTGGCATTAAAAACAGAAGGATTACATTGCAAAAAAAAAAAGAAAATTACTTATGCATGAGTAATCTAAAAGCGAGGTGGTCTCGGATTAGGAGGGTTGTATTGTATCATCACCCCTCGACCATTCCTTGGAGCGAGAGACAGAGCAATGTCGCGGAGGGTAGTGTAAATCCCATTCATACAATCAACACTTCTTTGTTGTTGATTGCAGAAGCACTGGGTAGACCAATAGAAGAACTTGTCTATTCTTGAAGTCATTTCTGCATGATTGCGTTTAGTTAACTTCTCCAGGTCTCCTATCATCTTTTTCAGAGACTGTACTTCTTTGAGATTGAATGTGATGCTAGTGGAATGAGAATTGGAGCTGTACTTCTTCAAGAAAAGCATCTCATAGCTTATTTCAGTAAGAAGTTGAGTGGAGCAAGTCTTAACTACTCAACCTATGACAAAGAGTTTTACTTTTTAATTAAAGCTCTTGAGACATGACAGCACTACTTGTTACCAAAAGAATTTGTAATTTACACAGACCATGAATTATTCAAACACTTGAAAAGGCAGAGCAAGCTGAATAGAAGACATGCAAAGTAGGTAGAATTTCTTGAAGCTTTTCCTTATGTGTTGAAGTATAAGAAAGAAGAAACCAACATTGTTGTAGATGCCTTATTAAGGAGGTATGCCTTAATTTCTATGATGAATGCTAAATTGTTGAGATTTGAATCTATTAAGGACCATTACATGAAAGATTCAACACTTGCTGAAATTTATCTAACTTGTGAAAAATGGCATATAAGGGATTTTATAGATATGCAGGTTTCTTGTTTTGCTTGGAGAGGCTTGTAATTCCAAATTGTTTTATGAGGGAATTACTTACACGAGAGGCTCACGGGAGAGGATTGGCTAGGTATTTTGGTGAAACCAAGATATTAGAGATGCTAAAAGTGCATTTTTATTAGCCAAGAGTAAGGAAGCAGCCCATAGACTTTATATGCCTCTACTTGTTCAGCCCTGGATTGATATTAGCATGGATGTTGTGCTAAGCTTGCCAAGGACACAAAGAGGAAAGGATTTCGTCGTGATTGTTGTTGATCGTTTTTCAAATATGTCTCATTTTATTCCATGCCATAAGACCGACGATGCTGTGCATATCGCCAATTTGTTTTTCAAAGAAATTGTGAGACTTCATGGCATTCCAAAGAGTATCATGTTAGATCATGATGCTAAATTCCTTAGCTACTTTTGGAAGACTTTATGGAGAAAATTGGGAACAAAGTTACTCTTTAGTACTTCCTGTTACCCACAAATTGATGGGCAAACTGAAGTAGTGAACCGAATACTTTCTATTTTGCTAAGAACTATCATTGGCAAAAACTTGAAAAGTTGGGATGAATGCTTGACCTATACTGAATTTGCTTACAATAAAAGTATACATGGTACTACTAATCACTCTCATTTTGAGATAGTTTATGAGTTTAATCCATTAAGCCCATTTGATCTAGCACCATTACGACTTGAGGCTCGGGAATAACTAGATGGAAAAAGGAAGGTTGACATGATAAAGAAGTTGCATGAAAACATTAAGCAACAAATTGAGAAAAAGAACTCCATCTATGGGAAGGCTGCTAACAAGAAGAGAAAATTTGTTCAATTCAGTCCTAGAGATTTAATGTGAGTTCATCTTCGAAAATAAAGGTTTCCAAATCATCAGAAGTCCAATTAATGTCAAGGGCAAATGATCCTTTTCGTATCATAGACAAAGTAAATGATAATGCATACAAAATTGATTTGCCTGAAGACTATACTGTTTCTACTACTTTCAATATAAAGAATCTTTCTCCTTACTTAGAAGATAAAGAAGACTTAGATTTGAGGATAAATCCATTTCAACTAGGGGAGTGTCACATCCCAAAAATTGAGCATGTGAAAAGATACTACTCATTTGATATAATTCTCAAATATACGTTATATACATATATTCTGTAAGGTTTTACATTCAACCTTAATCATTCATTCCACACTACAGAATTATATTCATCTGATAAGCAAATATAGACATACATAGTCTGATATTTCTATCTCATCGCAAGCCTAGGAGACCTATAGAAAGTACAGAGCGTTTCTAGTGTCCACATTAATAAATACTGGTATCCCACCAGACAGAAATAGAGTGTAATCCCAAGGGGCTTCTAATCTTCCAACGGATACTCTTCTTCTTTGTTTTCTGTATCTGAAAAATAATCATAGGGAGTGTGAGTTTATTTAAAAACTCAGTAAGTAAATAACTGTACTATATAAAATATCAAAAGTACAAATACCACATTTACTCATATAATTAATTGTCTTATACATCGAGTAGTATGGGACTCTAACCCTTTCAAACTCATGAATAAGATTTCATAGATATATACCGAGTAGTATGGGACTCTAACCCTTTCAAACTCGTGAATAAGATCTCATCGGTATACACCGAGTAGTATGGGACTTTAACCCTTTCAACTCGTGTATAGATTTCATAGATATGCACTGAGTAGTATGGGACTTTAACCCTTTCCAACTCGTGTATAAGATTTCTTAGATATACACCGAGTAGTATGGGACTTTAACCCTTTCACACTCGTGTATTAGATCCCGTAGATCTTTACTCATTAATAAAATAGTGAGAATTCATCACATAGTACAATTGTCATGAAATAAATAGTTTCTTCATACTCTTATTTCTACTGATCATCATATACTCCCATATGAAAAATTAATTGCTTATTATCCAAATAATATTGTAAATGGGACTTATATTGTACTTTGACTAGTAATATCAAATTAGCTGAGTAAGGTTATTCACTTACCTTGATTTTTGTCCAAGTTTACCTTATTCCACACTAGAATTTGTGTAGGAAAATTTCCTAGTAAAATATATTACAAGGAATCATAAGAAAGGAAACAAAATCACGAAAATACGTAAAATTTTCTGACTGCTACAGTAACGGGTTGCTACAGTACGGTTTGCTACAGTAACAGTTTGCTACAGTGTCGGTTCGCTACAGTAACGGTTCAATACAGTACCGGTTCGCTACAGTAACGTTGACTGCTACAGTACCGTTGACTGCCGACACTACAGTACTGCTACAGTACCCGAAGAAAATTTTCCAGATTTTTTCCCGAAATTTCTGGTCGCTACAGTAACTCGGTTTTGCAGAATTTCTAACAATTTCATCCTTTCCTTTCTTGTTTCAAAACCGGAATTTCAACTCTTTTAACCGATTATAACTCAAATATAACTTCTAAAACAACTGAGATTCATGAATTATCATTAAAATCTTCAAGAACAAAACCTCCTCTGATCTTCTACATAAACTGAAATTTAAGGAAAATAATCGGATTAAAGCTTACCTTTGATCCTTACAAAGCTTTTGAACCGAATAAATAATCGAAACTCTGAAAATCAAGGAAAGGATTTGAGAAGAAAATGAAGAACTGAGAGAGAAATCTTTTCTGCTTCCTTCGGCTGAGTGAAAAAAATGAGGGTTACTATTGAAACTTTATATTAAATATTTCTAATGGGTTATTCAATAACCCATGGGTATCCATAACCCAACATCCAAACCCATCCAGTCAATTTACAATAAATGGATTAATTGACCATTCTGAAACCACTTTTCCATGAATTTCACCATTCTTAGAATATATCCCTCATTGTGCAAATATTTAGTCCAGTCATTTAACTCAATTTTCATAAATAATATTCAAAGAGAACAATTAAATATGAAAATTAAAAATGACCAAAATAAATAACTAAAGTAACGTTGTAGAATTCTAAAATACTCTTAAGCGAATTATATTCTGAAATTAACGGGTATTACATTCTACCCCCCTTAAAAGAATTCGGTCCTCCGAATTAAAATCTTACCTCAAGTTTCAAATAAATGTGGATAGTTTTTCCACATCTCATCTTCTGCCTCCCACGTAGCTTCCTCGCGAGAATGATTTCTCCAAAGAACCTTGACAGTAGGAATTTCTTTGGTACGCAATTTCTTGACTTTTCTATCAAGGATAGCTACTGGTACCTCTTCGTAGGTGAGAGTTTCATCAAAATGAATTTCTTGGGGTTGAATGACATGAGAAGGATCAGGAAGATACTTTCGTAGCATGGACACATGAAATATTGGATGAACTCCCTCTAGGTTGGAAGGTAGGTCTAGGCGATATGCCACATTACCCACTCTGTCTACAACCTCATATGGGCCAACATACCTCGGACTAAGCTTTCCTTTCTTCCCGAATCTCATTACTCCTTTCATAGGTGAGATTCGTAAGAAAACCATATCACCTATTGCAAATTCAAGGTCACGTCGTCGGTTGTCCGCATAAGACTTCTGTCTACTCTGAGCAGTTAACAACTTTTCTCTGATCAGTTTAACTTTATTTATATCTTCCTGAATCATCTCAGGTCCAAATATTTTGGTTTCACCAAGTTCAAACCAACCTATAGGAGATCGACACCGTCTCCCATATAAAGCCTCAAAAGGTGCCATCTGAATACTGGCTTGGTAACTGTTGTTATAAGCAAATTCAATAAGAGACAAATGATCTTCCCAACTTCCACTGAAATCCATCACACAAGCTCTTAGCATATCCTCTAAAGTCTGAATTGTCCTTTCGGACTGTCCATCAGTCTGAGGATGGAATGCTGTGCTAAGATTCACTTTGGTACCCAAAGCCTCTTGAAAGACTTTCCAGAACCGAGAAGTAAACTGAGGTCCTCGATCTGATATAATGGATATTGGTACACCATGAAGTTTCACTATTTCTTTAACATAAAGTCGAGCAAGTTTTGCTACACTGAAAGTGGTATGAACAGGAAGAAAATGTGCTGACTTAGTAAGTCGATCCACTATGACCCATATTGAATCATTTCCTTTTGTTGACCGAGGTAAACCTACTACAAAATCCATAGTGATCCTTTCCCACTTCCATTCTGGAATATCTAGTTTTTGCATCAATCCAGGTGGTCGTCGATGTTCAGCTTTAACTTGCTGACAAGTCAAACATCGAGCTACAAAGTCAGTCACGTCTCGCTTCATGCCCTCCCACCAATAAACTTGTTTCAAGTCCTGATACATTTTCACAGCACCAGGATGTACAACGTAGGGTGAACCATGAGCTTCCATTAAGATTTCATGTTTCAAAGATTCAATGTTGGGGACACAGAGTCTACCATTAAACCATAAGACTCCTTCTTCATCTACCAAGAAACTTGGTGCTAGACCTTGCCTTGCCTTATCTCTTATTTTGACCATATCAATGTCACCTTCTAAAGTTGCTTTTACTTTTTCAACAAGGGATGATCTAACTGTTAAATGAGCCAGAAATGTACCTGACTCAGTGATCTCGAAGAATACTCCATCAGCTTCCAATTCTTGTAGTTCATGTATTAGAGACCTCCTTATAGTGGCAATGTGAGCTAAACTTCCCATAGACTTTCGACTTAGAGCATCAGCCACTACATTTGCTTTACCTGGATGGTAAAGGATGGTACAATCATAATCTTTCAGAAGTTCCATCCACCTTCGTTGCCTTAGATTGAGATCTCTCTGCTCAAAAATGTACTTAAGGCTTTTGTGATCTGTAAAAATTTTACAAGTTTCCCCATACAAGTAATGTCTCCATATCTTTAGGGCAAACACTACAGCTGCCATTTCCAAATCATGAGTGGGGTAATTCAATTCATGCTTTTTAAGCTGACGTGAGCCATAAGCTATGACTTTACCATGTTGCATCAACACACACCCTAAGCCTATCTTTGAGGCATCACAGAATACAGAGTAACCCCCTGGTCCTGATGGTAGAATTAAGACTGGTGCAGAAGTTAAACACTCTTTCAATTGGGTAAAACTTTGTTCACATGAATCACCCCAAATGTATTTAGCATTCTTTCGGGTTAACTTATTTAATGGAAGAGCCGTCTTAGAGAAATCTTTGACAAAGCGACGGTAATACCCTGCTAAGCCAAGAAAACTACGTACTTCAGACACAGTTGTTGGTCGAGGCCATTGTTTAACTGCTTCAATTTTACTTGGATCTACATGAATACCTTCTTGGGAAATAACATGTCCCAAAAATGTTACATGACTCATCCAGAATTCACATTTTGAGAGCTTTGCGTACAACTGATGCTCTCTCAAAGTCTGAAGCACTATTCTCAAATGTTCAGTATGTTCTTCATGACTCTTTGAATATACCAAAATATCATCAATAAACACAATTACAAACTTATCAAGGAATGATTTGAACACTCTGTTCATTAAATCCATAAATGCTGCTGGTGCATTTGTCAACCCAAAAGACATCACAAGAAACTCATAATGTCCATACCGTGTACGAAAAGCAGTCTTAGGTATATCATCACTCTTAATTCGTAACTGATGATATCCAGACCTTAGATCAATCTTTGAGAAGTATTTTGCTCCTTGAAGCTGATCAAACAAATCATCTATCCTTGGTAAAGGATACTGATTCTTCACTGTGACTTTATTCAGCTGACGATAATCTATACATAATCTCATAGAACCATCTTTCTTTTTCACAAAAAGAACAGGAGCACCCCAAGGTGAAAAACTTGGGCGAATGAACCCTTTGTTTAACAAATCTTCCAATTGTTCTTTAAGTTCTTTTAGCTCAACAGGAGCCATACGATAAGGTGGAATAGAAATTGGTCTTGTGTCTGGGACCAAATCAATACTGAACTCAATATCTCTTTCTGGCGGTAATCCAGGTAAATCTTCTGGGAACACATCTGGGAATTCATTAACCATATGAATGTCTTCTAACTTCTGTTCTTTCTTTTCTAAATCTTTGATAAAAGCTAGGAATCCCTGACATCCCTTTCGCAACATACGCCGGGCACTTAACATAGATATCATGTTGCAAGGTACATCACTTCGATCTCCTTGAAACACAAAATTACTCCTCCCCGGTATATTAAAGGAAATAACTTTGTCACGACAATTTATAGTAGCATGACAAGAAGATAGCCAGTCCATCCCTAGAATCACATCAAAATCTAACATATTGAGAACCATAAGATCTATCTCAGTTTCCATGCCTCCAACGATTATTTTACAAGAACGATAACATGTTTTAACCATCAAAGTCTCTCTCATCGGTGTGGAAACCAAGAATGGTTCTTTAAGAATAATCGAATCAATTGCAAATCTCTTGGCAAATAGGGGCGACACATATGAGTGAGTAGAACCGGGGTCAAACAAAATACGTGCAGCAAAAGTATTAACAGATAATATACCTGTAACTACAGCATTGGATGTTTGAGCATCCTGTCGGGTTAGAGCATATACTCTTGCATTTCCTCTGCCAGCAGCTTGTTTTCCACGGTCACCTTGGCCTCTTCCAGAACCTCTTCCCATACTACCCCCTATTGAAGGGGTTGGTGTTTGAGTAATAGATTGTGGTCGAGGTGGCAAAGTAGACCCTTGACCTGGTCTTGTCATGAGCTGAGGGCACTCCCTTATAAAATGTCCTTTTTGTCCACAGTGAAAACAGCCTGTACCAACAGTGTTTAACCTGCATTCTCCGAAGTGAAACTTTCCACATTCAGGACATTGAGGTTTTTCCCTTCTACCTTGAGTACCTCCTCTACTAGAAGAGCTAAAACCACCCCTGCTCTCTGAACGAGGCTTAGCCACACTGGTTGTAGAATAAGTTGACTTAGTAGGAGTGGCTGGAGCATTTTGTGACGCAGTAAAGGATTTCAAAGTTCCTGAGTCTTGCCCTTGATCAAAAGATCTTCTATATCTAGCTTTCTTCTTTTGACGATATTCTTCTTTATTCTTTGACCTCTTTTCCATTCTTCGGGCCACATCAACAGCCTCTTAGTACGAAGAGTAATCATTCATATTAGAACCCACTTGATCATATAAGGCATCACGAAACCCTTCCACAAACTTTTCTATTTTCTTCCTTTCAGAAGGAATGATTTCAGGGGCATATTCAGATAATTTAACAAACTGAGCTGAATATTCATCAATAGTCATGGTTCCCTGTCGTAGATACAGAAAATTTCTGGCCCTAGATGATCGTTCACTTGCCGGAAGAAATTCATCCATAACCAATCTGTAAAATTCTGTCCACATAACTGGCAGTGCGCCTTGAATTCTAGCTTTCTTCCAGTTCCTCCACCATTTACCAGCCCTACCTTTTAACTGAAAGGAAGTGAATTCTACCTTTTGAGTAGGAGAACACCCTATAGCATCACAGATTGCTTCACAATCTTCAAGGAAACATTGTGGGTCCTCTTTGGGATCTTCCCCTGAAAAAGTAGGAGGCCTCATTTTCTGGAATTCAGACATTCTTACCTCCCTTACGTTATCTCCTCCAGCTAACTGAGCTGGTGGTACAATTTCAGCTTCAACAATAGGAGGATCCACTGGCAGGTTAGCTTGTGCAGCTCGACCTCTCATTTCAGCCTCAAATCGGTCAAATCGTTCATTCATCAAATTAATCACATGTGCAATAGTTGCATTGCCAACGTGAGCATCAGGTTCGACTCTCCTTGCTTGCTCACTAGTTGCACCCTCAGTACTTTGAGCATGTAAACTATCACCACGATTAGGATCATCTTGCACATGTACTGGTGGATTTATGGCCCTCCTTGGACCCATATGCTCATTATTATTAGAAGATCCTTCTGACATTGTACTGTCACAGATCTACACTCATAACAAACAATTTTCAGACATAAACAAAATATCACTTACTAGCCCCACTGAGAAGTTATCCATAAAATGACGTTATACTCTACAAGGTCTTTTATGGAACCTAATCCTATGGTCATGCCGCGGCTCATGACAATAGGGAAGGGCCCACAAAGATCACTTTGCTCTGTACTCTATAGGGGACCTATAAAACCTTTCTTCTGATACCAAATTTGTCACATCCCAAAAATTGAGCATGTGAAAAGATACTACTCATTTGATATAATTCTCAAATATACGTTATATACATATATTCTGTAAGGTTTTACATTCAACCTTAATCATTCATTCCACACTACAGAATTATATTCATCTGATAAGCAAATATAGACATACATAGTCTGATATTTCTATCTCATCGCAAGCCTAGGAGACCTATAGAAAGTACAGAGCGTTTCTAGTGTCCACATTAATAAATACTGGTATCCCACCAGACAGAAATAGAGTGTAATCCCAAGGGGCTTCTAATCTTCCAACGGATACTCTTCTTCTTTGTTTTCTGTATCTGAAAAATAATCATAGGGAGTGTGAGTTTATTTAAAAACTCAGTAAGTAAATAACTGTACTATATAAAATATCAAAAGTACAAATACCACATTTACTCATATAATTAATTGTCTTATACATCGAGTAGTATGGGACTCTAACCCTTTCAAACTCATGAATAAGATTTCATAGATATATACCGAGTAGTATGGGACTCTAACCCTTTCAAACTCGTGAATAAGATCTCATCGGTATACACCGAGTAGTATGGGACTTTAACCCTTTCAACTCGTGTATAGATTTCATAGATATGCACTGAGTAGTATGGGACTTTAACCCTTTCCAACTCGTGTATAAGATTTCTTAGATATACACCGAGTAGTATGGGACTTTAACCCTTTCACACTCGTGTATTAGATCCCGTAGATCTTTACTCATTAATAAAATAGTGAGAATTCATCACATAGTACAATTGTCATGAAATAAATAGTTTCTTCATACTCTTATTTCTACTGATCATCATATACTCCCATATGAAAAATTAATTGCTTATTATCCAAATAATATTGTAAATGGGACTTATATTGTACTTTGACTAGTAATATCAAATTAGCTGAGTAAGGTTATTCACTTACCTTGATTTTTGTCCAAGTTTACCTTATTCCACACTAGAATTTGTGTAGGAAAATTTCCTAGTAAAATATATTACAAGGAATCATAAGAAAGGAAACAAAATCACGAAAATACGTAAAATTTTCTGACTGCTACAGTAACGGGTTGCTACAGTACGGTTTGCTACAGTAACAGTTTGCTACAGTGTCGGTTCGCTACAGTAACGGTTCAATACAGTACCGGTTCGCTACAGTAACGTTGACTGCTACAGTACCGTTGACTGCCGACACTACAGTACTGCTACAGTACCCGAAGAAAATTTTCCAGATTTTTTCCCGAAATTTCTGGTCGCTACAGTAACTCGGTTTTGCAGAATTTCTAACAATTTCATCCTTTCCTTTCTTGTTTCAAAACCGGAATTTCAACTCTTTTAACCGATTATAACTCAAATATAACTTCTAAAACAACTGAGATTCATGAATTATCATTAAAATCTTCAAGAACAAAACCTCCTCTGATCTTCTACATAAACTGAAATTTAAGGAAAATAATCGGATTAAAGCTTACCTTTGATCCTTACAAAGCTTTTGAACCGAATAAATAATCGAAACTCTGAAAATCAAGGAAAGGATTTGAGAAGAAAATGAAGAACTGAGAGAGAAATCTTTTCTGCTTCCTTCGGCTGAGTGAAAAAAATGAGGGTTACTATTGAAACTTTATATTAAATATTTCTAATGGGTTATTCAATAACCCATGGGTATCCATAACCCAACATCCAAACCCATCCAGTCAATTTACAATAAATGGATTAATTGACCATTCTGAAACCACTTTTCCATGAATTTCACCATTCTTAGAATATATCCCTCATTGTGCAAATATTTAGTCCAGTCATTTAACTCAATTTTCATAAATAATATTCAAAGAGAACAATTAAATATGAAAATTAAAAATGACCAAAATAAATAACTAAAGTAACGTTGTAGAATTCTAAAATACTCTTAAGCGAATTATATTCTGAAATTAACGGGTATTACAGGGAGGATGATGTAATCAAGGATAACCTAATTACAACCTAAGAAAGGATAATATTTCAATTGGGCCTCTAATCAAGGATAGCCCAATTACAACCCAAGAAAAAGAGAACGCTTCATTGGGCCTCTAACTCGTACATGAGCTAAAGGGCTTAGATTGAGCTTAACCACCTTGTTGAAAATGAAAGAAGTATGAACAAGACTGTATGTGGAAAGGTTACATTTGTTGAATATAGTTAGAGTCTAGTTACCTATGCATTTATTGTCTTTGACATTTAGGTACTTTTGTATTTATTGTCTTTGACATTTAGCAACATTTGCATTAATTGTCTTTGACATTTAGCTACCTATGCATTTAT
This sequence comes from Biancaea sappan, assembly GCA_037074585.1. Taxonomy (NCBI): domain Eukaryota; kingdom Viridiplantae; phylum Streptophyta; class Magnoliopsida; order Fabales; family Fabaceae; genus Biancaea; species Biancaea sappan. Next base: position 49,683,570 of record CM073500.1, on the reverse strand, counting down.
TGTCTTTGACATTTAACCTACACTATTTGACTTTTAATTGATGCATTTAATGCATTTAGTTGAAATCTTTTGTCTTTTGTTTTCGAAACCCTCTATAAAAAGTGTCCTTGCCATATGTTGTAGACACACCATCCTTGAATGATATATGAAATATTGACATTTTGCTTTTAAGAGGATTCTTGAGTTATTTCTTTTATCTAACTTAGGTTAGTGGCAAGAGCAACTATATTTCTTATCATTCACGTTCTTCTTTCTTGAGTGTGGCGAGATCAACCAATTTCTCTTTAGTTGTGGTGCCCTTTGGCTTATCAATTGAGTAATTTGGGTTTCTTTGTTTGTTTCTTTCAACCTATCCAAAAAATCAACTAAGTGTTTTCCCTCCAAAAATCACATCAGTATACTAGAGAAGAACTAGAAGATATTATGTCAACTTCAGCTCTAGAAGAATTAAAGGTAGCTAGTTTTTATAAAAACAAAGTATTTGATGTATTTATCATGTCTTTGTATGATTTATCAAGTATTTACTTCTTAAAGCTTTCTATGAACATGTAGAACCATCTTTCTATTAAAAAGTAAAACTTATGTCCTTATAGGATGACAGAACCCGAGAAATTCTCCATGAGATGACAAAAATTTCTCATAGGACGTAAAAGTCCTTGTGGGATGACAAAACTTAAGAAATTCCTCATGGATGATAGAAATTCCTCATGGGACATTGAGTACTTTTTCTTGAGAAAAGAATTAAAGTATAATACACTATATTGAAAGAGAATACCACCTTACAGTTTATGCATTCATATATTAGTTTATATTTCATGGAATTAGATTTGCCATTAGAATCACTTTTATGACTAAAATGGTGGTAATGTTTTCATAAAATGTGTTAGCTACTGAGATTTCATATCTCACATTGTTTTTGATGATTTTACCATTTCAGGGATTGAAGCAAAAAGAAAAGAGAAAGAAAAGAAATAAGCTTATAATGTGTTAATTAGTTATGTCACTTCCTTTTGATGGAAATTTTTGAGAAAGTGTTGTGTATTGTATATACTAGTTTTAAGGTTTATGAACTTGTTGTATTTCATAGGAGTTGTAACTAAATCTTTTATGTTATGTATATAAGAGAAGAGAGTTTGCATGAAATAGTTGATTTTGTGTTATAAGTTATGTATATGTATGGAATTAGTTGTATTATATTTCAAGTGTCATTTTTATGAGAATTGAAGTTTAGGATATATCAGTTGACTGATTATCCTATATCAGTCGACTGATACCTCTCGGTTTTCAATTTATACAAATTTACAGCCAATCAGTTGACCGATAGTCATAGATTAGTGACTGATCGCCTACTGCCAAGTGTAAAATTTTATGTTTAAGATATTTTAAATTTTACTTATTTTTATGAATTTAGATATTTTGTAAGTATTTAAAGAAAAATATCATGTTGTGATCAAATTTTCATTTGGTCTATAATACAAATTTTGCTAAATTTCATAAAAGGTACATAATTTACATGATGTAGCATTTTTTGTTATGTCACATGCTTATGTGTTCCAAAATAACTGACATAATAACTTTTTCTAATTTCAATTAACATTGATTAACGGTCAATTAAATAAAGATGAATAGAGAGGTTTTTTTTACACAAAATAAAAAGATTATAGGAATTTTTTATTCAATTTTACAGTTCATGAGATTATATGCATATTGAAAAAAATTTATAAAAATAAAATGTATTTTTTTTAATTAAAAACTTGTTACTCCCTTAAATTATGATGATCCGAGAATATGAAGAGTCCAGCCCATGTATGAAAGCCTCAGACCAAGCAATGTGGATGTGACCCAAGTAAATCCCATTTGGGCCTCAGGATCCACGTTGCTCTCTTTACGAAGGTGTCAAAAAAAAAACAAAAAAAAAATAGGTTCGAACGACGCCGTCCAGCTTAGAACGATCGAGCAAGTAGTTCTGCGAGAGCTGCTGGAGGAGGATCGCAGCGAGGGAGCGAGCCGACGAAGAAAGAAGCAGCGGCGATGTCGTTTATGCGAGGAGATTTGCTTTCTCGAACCAGAAAGCTAGTGAAGGGCTTGGCCAAGGCCGAACCCATATGGCTCAAAGCCATGGAACAGTATGTCTCCTTCTATCTCCCTCTCGCTATCCTTTCTTCTGGGTTTACATCTATGCTCGTTTTCATGCCCTTCAGACACGATGTTTTCAGAGTCATTTAGTCTAATTTTATTTTGTGCTTTTTGAATCATAACTTCTTAAAGGTTTAGGTTGAAAATTCGCAGCTGAAAATCTTTTCGGTGATAGGTAATGAGTGAAGTAAAGAGGAGCATTATAAATGCTATAGTTGAAGATTATTCTTTTTTCTTCTGCTCCAAACAAAAAAGAATGTAGAGCTACGCTTTTTAAGTTTTATATTTGCAGGCATATTAATTTTGAACATGCATACGTTGATTCAAGCATAGCTTTTATGTCTTTGCTTGTTTATTTTATCTTTTAAGAAGGATGAAGTATTCTCTCATTGTTTACCAGGGCGCCGCCTGCAAACTTTCCTCGAGCTGAGGGGAAAATTAAGGCAATCACTCTCCCTGAAGATATCTATATAAAGAAATTTTATAAAAAATTTCCGGATTCCAAATACCATGACGCCATCAAGTATGCCTTTTTTTTTTTTTTTCTATGTCTTTATTTTCTTCATTCGCAATGTTTAGCACCTAATCCGTCTTCTATTGTTGTAAGATGTGCTGTTATGTTGAATTTGGTTTCTATATGGTTCTGTAGCTGCTTGAGGAAAATTGTAATTTATGGTCTAGTATTCATGATGAGTAATAGTCAGCTTCAAATTTTTTCTTGGTAGAATAGGAGTATCAAATATGTTTGTCATCTATATGTGGTGCTTCTGGTCTCTGGATGGGGTAATTGGCCACTCATTCGCACTCATCAACTCAATCAATTTTCTTTCTAATTGGCACGCAAACTGCAAAGTTGGTCATAATGCAGAGCAGCGAAAGGGCAAATCATATTTAGGCATAGCTTTCTAAAATTTGAATTAGTGCAGTTGTGCTTTATTCTGTTGAGGGTTTATGTTAGCCTGTGTTGATACAAAGGAAAGTTTCACCCATATTACTAAATTTAATGCACTTGTAAGGTGCAGATCTATTTGTGTTTCTCTTGGGGCCCCCCCAACTATATTTTTATCTAATGGTTGCTTTTTGTGTTTGTGTTTCCATTTTGTGGAAGTGTTCATATTATATAGCAATCTATTACTAAATATATATATATTTTTTTAATGTGACGGACCAGACACCAGACACCAGACACGAGTTTTTTAAGGGTTATATTCTCTCAAAATGTTTTTGGTTAGAATGAAATGCCTCTATGTCCAAGGGCATTCCTATGCCAGTGTGCCCTTAGATTAATAATGGGATAGAATGCTGTTTGTGACCTCCCCAGGGTGTTCTGCTCATGGGTTTTCTAGGGAGTTTGTGTCAGATATGTATAAGGATTGGACAACGTTGTTCCAACTTGAAGACTGCAGCCTCCTTTTTGGCCCTAGAATGATATCTTGTTTTCTGCTGCTCTATAAATCTTTCTTTCTTAAAAAATAATAGGTTTTTTTTTTAAATAATAATAGTAAGAGATACTTTTTCAGTGCAGTATAGTCTCAGTTCCTTTCCAAAAAAAATGGAAGGAATAAGTTCGATTTTTGCTCATTCTCTCTATCCAGTTTTGAGGATTTTCCTTTTAGGTGGTGGATTGATTTCACGTATGAGGTTCCAATCATGTTGTGAACCATGGTGGCTGATAACATATTCTACAGCTTGTCATTTGAATTTCGTGAAAGATTATATTCGAATCTCTGTTTCTGCTGTGAGAAAATTCTGTGTTTTCTTGTGTTTTTCTAATGTCTGTACAGTCTTCAAGTAATCTTTTTCTAGCAAACAGAGCATGCTTTGCTTGGTTTATCCGAACTCCTTTTGAGTTTCAAATCAACTGGTGTTGATTTTATCCATGTGCAGAGACTTCCTCAATGGAATAGTTGTTGCTTATTGATATTATTGCTTGCCAAGTGTGAGGAAACTGTTGTAAGTTACATGCATTTATGTTATTAGAACTCTTAAATAAGCCCTAGGCCTATCCACATTTTTATGGTAATGATGCAAGTGAAACATCAAATGCATTATGTCACTTATGCATATCTATGATTAATGTTTCAACAGGATTTGTGCTATTGATCCCCCTCCATCTCGTATCTATGCTTCAAGGGTTCTCGAGTTAAAAGAGCAAGGAGTTGGTGAGGCACAAGCAATGGCTGTAGCTGATGTATGTACTCTAATTTTCTGAATATGATCGCTTTGCAATAGATTTTTCCTTTATTCCTCTAATAATTACTTGGCTTTTCTGCTTCATAGAGGGAATATCGGGCAGAGAAGGCAGCAAAGAAGAAAGCATATGCTCGTTTGAAACAAATTGCACGTCTTCAAGGGAAGAAACCTCCTCCAAACCCATATCCTAGTGCTATTAAGGAGATACAAGCTGAGGAGAGGAAATATGTTCGCGATCGCTTCTTCAATCCCAAGGTACGTGAAATTGTGGAGCAACAGAAAGCTGAGAGAGCCGAGATGATGGAAAGATTTGGATGGGGAGATTCATAAAATTACAATGGTTAAAGTTTCAGTATATTGAAGTCTTGTTTTCTTTAGCATATGAGCTTTGATACTAATGCTGGCCAGTAAACTGCTAAATAAGGGGTTTTCTGCTATAGTTTATTCATTGGATTAGATGACGTGCACTAAGAAGTTTTACCAAAATTTGATGCAAGCATGCACTAAGAAGTTTTTACCAAAATTTTATGCAAGCATATGAGCTTTGGTTGTTGATTCTTACTTCAATTGTGTGTTAGACTCTTTTGCCATTAACCTGTTCATTTACTACGTTTTCATGGAGTTTCTTTCCTTGTATACCCCAACAAAAAGAAAATAATCAAAGGATATTACCTGCTACAGAAGGGTTTGAAAGTATTTGAAGCACTATGCTAAGCCTGTATTTTTTGGACAAACTTTTGCCACCATTTTGTAGTTAAATGAATCTGAAACCATTAACGACGCACGTAAATATGGCGCATATAAATCTGAAAAGATATTTTTGTAACGTATATCAAATATTAGGATTAGTATTTGGATATTTATAAATCTGGAAAGATATTTTTGCTTGTACTTTGTTACATTTTTGGAACCGATGATGTTATGTTAGCCAAATGATAATGAGTTATAATTGAATTAGAGTGCTTGGATATTTATTTTCCGATAAGTTAGAAAAGTAGAATTGTATTTTAACTAATAATTCTAATTTTTTATTTAGTAATAAACACTTAATTTTAACAATATGATTCATTAAGTTTATTTTACAGTGAGATTGATGGTTTAAAATATTGTAATCTTACTATGTTATTTTGAATATTATAATCGGTATGATACTAATATGTAGCTTGACATTTGAGTATTATCATGAAAAGAATATAAATGATATTCTATAAAGAAAATTAAGATAAATAATCTCAATTAATTCCATTCTTATTACTACCGTTCCTCAATCTACTCCCTATAATACAAGAAATAAATCTGCTTTGTAATAATGATAATAAATTAATAAATTTGATAAGCCAAAATGACAAAGTGGGAAATTCTGTGAAGAATGAACATTAATTTGAGTGTAAAAAAAGTCTGCAAATCTGTTGTTGTATAATATCAGAAAAAAGTAAAAAAGATATAAAAAGGGAATGAATTAAAGTAGAAGATTGGAATACTGGTCTGGTGCATGGTTCCATGTATCTTTCCTTGAGTAACAAGAATGCCCTATCTATTTTTATGATATTTTTCTTTCTTTCTTTCATATTTTCAGTTCTGCCATCCCCTTGGTAAAAAGAAATATTATTATTAGAAAAAAGGTACTTTTTATATTTTTAATATTTACACAAAGTTTTAATTTTATTTATAACGTCTTTTTTTAATTAGTTATATTCTACATATTTTATTTTTATTTCAAATCTATCTTATTTACTAACGCTGTTTATTGTACTAACAAAAAATACTGATTAAGTGGTTAGTAAAAATAATAAATTTAAAACAAAAACGAAACATTTAAGACTCAAATTAATCATTTTTATGTTCCTAACTTTTTTTTATTATGTCTTATATGTTTAATTTTTATTTTAAATTTTTTTAACTGTCTAATTAATGTTTTTTATAAATGAAATAGACAAAATTTATAAAAATAATAAATTTAAAATAAAAATAAAATATATAAGAGATAATTAAAAAATAAAAAAATTAAGTACAAAATTAAACTTATAAGAAGATAATCAGACACTTTTTCGTCTTGGGTTCCTTTTTTAAATAATGGCATAATCAAAGAAAAAGAAGCCCACAAACACCAAAAGTACAAACAACCAAGGTTTATGCTCCTAATTCAATGATTGAGTTCATTCCTTGAGTAAGATTGCATGTCTTTATTTTATCTAATAAAGAATGGCACCTGAGTCCAAATGGAGAAAACAGGCGACATCTATATTTTTATGAAAGTAAAAACAATATCATTAAGTCATAGAATAAAGTATAAACACTAGATTTGATGATAGTAATAATATGGCAAAATCTGTTAGTATCTGAAAAAAAGGACATTTATGTAATAATGAAGTTCTTGCGTGGAAAGTGGAAACCGATCCATCTCAAAATTCTTCCTTTGTTAGCTAAACACGCAAACCTAACCAGCACATTATAGGGTTCCCAAATTCCCATTGTTTCTCTTCCCAGATCACAAGAAACGCCATTAAAACCCAAAAGCCCAAACTTCACTCCCTTAAAAAGCTGCAAGACAGTAATAATAATAATAGTTCCGGGAATTGCGAGCTATGAATTCAGCTACTTTTCGTCACTCGGCATTTTTCTTTCCCTTCTTTTATGCTTAAACTTGCACCACACAAATCCCCTTTTGTCCTCTTCGAAATTCACCATCCAACATTCTCTCCCTCAACTAGCACACACAAGGCCGAACATTCTACGGTCATGGATGCAGCAGCGTCAATGGCGGCTTATAATGCCATCCCGGGTTCCAATTTCCGAATAGTGACGAACCCATCTGCTTTAATATCGTCATGGGTATCGACGAAACCCAGAAGGGTCACGCTCTATTCATCAAATTCTAGTGTCGGAAGCATCGTTCGTTCTTTCCCTCGTTGCTCGACGAAACCAGGTACCGGCACGGACAGCAAATCCGTCGGCAAACCAGATTCGGTTTCGGAATACGAAAAGGCGTCGGAATCGGACGCAAGCGAAGCGGTTTCTCCTTCTTCGTCGCTATCATCTTCGTCGTCGAGAGGATTGGTGTTTGATTTGGGCCCTTCAAATTCGTGGGATAGTGCAGAAATTGGATGGCCGGTCGTGAAGCGGTTTCTTAGCGATGAAGAAGAGAGGTGGTACATGTGGTATTATGGTAAGTCAAATGAGAACCCATCTTCTGACTTGATTGGGTTGGCGATTTCGAGCAATGGGGTTCATTGGGAGAGAGGAGGAGGGCCTGCTCGATCGAGTTCAGAACTGGGTTTTGTCATGAATTGTGGTAAGGATTGGTGGGCATTTGATACAGAAGGCATTAGGCCTTCTGAGGTGGTGATAATGTCTAGTACAAGAGTTAGAGCATCCTCTGCTGTTTACTGGCTTTATTACACTGGGTATAGCTCTGAGACGATAGAGTTTTCTGACAATTCTTTGGAATTCAGTTTGGAAAACCCGGATAGGTATTTCACTAATGATAATAAAAAGAATCGTGAAAATGGTAGAAGTAGGAGAGTTTTCAAGTCCTTGCCAGGTTTGGCTATAAGCCAAGATGGAAGGCATTGGGCTAGAATTGAAGGGGAGCATCACAGTGGAGCATTGTTTGATGTTGGGTCTGACAAAGAGTGGGATTCTCTGTTTGTTTCTTCTCCACAGGTGGTTTTCCACGGCAATGGTGACCTCAGGATGTACTACCATTCCTTCGATGTGGAAAAGGGGCACTATGCTATAGGGATTGCCAGGTCAAGGGATGGAATCAGGTGGGTGAAGTTGGGGAAGATCATGGGAGGAGGAAAATCCGGTTCCTTCGACGAGTTCGGAGTGATGAATGCATGTGTGGCCAGAAACAGGAGAGATGGGAACTATGTGATGGCATATGAAGGTGTTGCTGCTGATGGAAGCAGGAGTATTGGGATGGCTGTGTCTCCAGATGGGCTGAAGGAATGGATGAGGCTTCAAGATGAGGCAATTCTAAAGCCATCAGATAGAGGCTGCTGGGATGATAAGGGAGTGGGATCGCCATATCTGGTTTCCATGGACACCGATGCCGATGATTGGAGGTTGTATTACAGAGGTGTTGGATATGGAGGAAGAGGAGGAATAGGAATGGCAGTTTCCAAAGGGATGGACACTAGTAGTTTTACAAGATGGACAGGGTTTCATGTATAAGCTAAGTATATGCCATGTCTTGTTATCCTTTAAATTGATCCAATTTGGGTTTCTGCATTCTTTATGAACAATTTTTTTAAAGCTGAATCTGGATAAAGTACATCATATCTGGGAGAAAACATGTGGACAAACTTTTTTGAAGAAGTCAAGTAATGAGTTGTAAAAAAAGGAGTATGCATTATGTTTTGGTCAGAATCTGATAGCAAACACATTGATAACTGTCTCTAAGATTTTTTTTTCTTTTATTTAAATATAAATGTAGAATAATAGGGATCTGAATTGCCCATTAGTTTCCATGAATGTTATATGGATGATGTGAACTTGAGCGCATGAATTTAACTTGTCTCACATAACAGCAAAAGCTATCAGATCAGATAAGCAAGACTAAAATATCTGATATTTTCTCCTCCCTTTTTTGGCTCTAAATTGATGACCAAATAATGCTGGTCTTGGTTTGATGCTGTAATTATTGTTGTAAAACCATAATTGATATTTTCTCATTCAAGTTTGTTCCTGCATAATAGATAAGACCAGCCCTATGTTGAACTGAACATTCTTGCAGGAGGTATTTTCGTGTGCTTGTCATTTGCTTTGGCATATACTGCAGATTGATGTATATATCTTTGTTATTCAATGTGATGTTGCCAATGTTACCATGTACAAATCTAGTGCCCTGTTTATTGTTTGGTGAATTCCATAAATATCTCACATCACGCATGCTTAATTTTTGGTTATTCTTTTTAGTGGCCTTTGAATCATATTTGGACTCTGCTTCATATTCCCCGGTAGTCTTGTTCAAGCTAAATTGATGACATGACAATACATTTGTATTCTTATATCATTCCCTTTGTGATAATTTTTTATGTAGATTTGGTCCATAATTATCAAGTAGTGATTTAAATCGTGAATTATAAATCGTATCAAATCGAAAAATTTACGAATATAATAAAAAATATATCATATATGTTTTATAACATAAATAAGATAAGTTTAAACTATAAATAAGCCATATATCAAATGTCAATTCATAACAAAGTATCAAAAGATTCATCATAAGTCATAAGACAACTATATAAGTAACCAAATCAATTTTAAAAGACTAAAGAAACTAGTAATGGGATATTGTGGCGGCAAAAGAGTAGAGAAGTTGTGGTTTTCTTGGCTTTATTTTGAATCTAATATTTGACTTTTCAATTGTGATATAATCCCCATTCAATAATTAACTTTTCTGATTTTATCCCGCCAACACGTTTCTGATTTTCAGATGCATTATCACTGATTTGTGTATATCTATTTGATTCTTTTCCTGATGCATTGGGAGAATATGCATTGTTTTCTATTTTTGTGTTTAAACTAGTCCAAACAGCGTGCGATTCAATTAATCAGTCCCAACTCTAGTCAAAATAGCAACCTCTTTCTGTTAAACTTCAAAAATATAAAAATAAAAAAAGCAAGCTTGTCTTTTCAAGTGTGTAGGTCACGAAGGACCCAACTTTGGGGCTCACGTACATTGCCAATCTGAATCATCAGAATTGTGCGATTCACCAATCTGAATTGAATCGAACAGTTCTGACGATTCAGAACCCCTAGCAATTCATCCCAAGATTTGTGTTGCTTAACCCTTGCATCAAACTGCATGATTTGGTTTATGAAAGATAACTAGATAAAGCCAATCATAAATAAATGCATAATTATGTCAATAGTAAATATGATCAGATTGGAACTGATAAGCTTATGTGCATGTATGATCAATTTGTCTTTGGTAACATCCCTTTATCATTTGTTTCAAACACCTTGAAAATGTGCAGTGCTTTAACCTATGTTATATTTAGTTCATAAAATCAATTTTAGTTTGGTCTTTTCTTTATTTTTTTTTTGGTTAATTTTGTCACATATATTTAGCAAAGTTTTCAACGCTTTCCAATTGTTAAATGTTATGTAATTTGTTATTTGTACATATAGACTTATTTAATCAAAGTTAATATAATTTGGACCAACAAAGAGTTAATTTTTTTTTAAAAAATACATACATATTAGCAGTAATTACAAAACCATACTAGACTAGTCGGTTCGATCGGGAATTGGTCATTAGTTCATTTTGGTTCACTTAAAAAACCGATCATAAATTGGTAAAAGTTGGTGAATTGGTTTTTGTTGAAAAAAATATTACTATTTATAAAATACAATTATTTTTCACACTATATGAAATTTGGCAAATTTTTATATTTTTATTATTTTCTATTCTATATTTTATTATTTTCTTCTCAATATTTTTTATAATAATATTATTTTTGCCAAAAAATAAATCAGAGAACCAGAAAAAAAAATAAAAGAGCAATTACACACAAACACATATATAAAATATAAATTTACTAAAATTAAGTACGAAAATGTTTATTAATTTATTACATTATATATTATTAATATATAAAATTAAAAAATATCTATTTAATTATTACCGGACTCAAGAAAATTCATTGTCACACGCATGATTTTCTTTTTTTAAATTTTGTTTACACTATAGCGCAAAAGCTAAATAAAGGCCTGCTCTTGGGTAGCCCATTTAAATTGTGTGTGAAAATGAGGTGGGTGATATAAGGCCCATAGGCCCATAGCAAAGGGTAGTGCATTATGGCCTTTTCATGTTAGGAGCTCTTTTCGTTGGGCTGACATGTTTGGGCTTGGCCATATTTGTTGACCCCCCCAAAAAAAAATAAGGGAGTGATTCAGTTCATAGTTTTAAGAATAAGTTTAATTATTAACTCTGAATTAATTAATCAAACTCTAAATTAATTGCTGAATCAAAATATATATATATATATATATATATGTATTTTTGTATATATGCTTATAAATAAATATCAAAATAATTAAAATAAATAATTTATATGTGAATTTTACAATTAAAATATCTTTAAAATGTATCTTAAAGTAATTTTAGCACACAAATATTATATTTAATAAAAAAATAAATAAATGAATATAATATTTTATAATTATATTAATAAATTGAAAAAAATTAAAAGAAATTTATTTTTTAATATCTAATGATTATTTGGTTATTTTTAACTTTATATGATATTATAAAATTTGTTACTAATACTATTCGACCTTTATGATTTAAAATTACTTTAGATAATATAATGATATAATATACATAAAATAATAACATTTTATATTTTAAAATGCTATTATTATTCCTATATATATATTTTGACACTTATATAATAATTATAGATTGCTTCTTTGATAGTTAAAATGTTGTTTTTCATCTATAAGATATTAGGTTAAAATCCAAAATAAAAAAAATATAGATCTAGATTAAATTGGGTCACTGGTCTAGTTAAACCTAAGTCAAACTAGGTCTTGATTGAATTAATTGCATCGCAATCATCTGAAGTGATTTGGATCAAATTAATTACATTCTAATTTAATGAAGTGATTAGAATTGAGTTGAACTTCAGGTCGATTCAGTTCGAATCTAAAATACACAATTAAGTGTTGAAGGATTAACGTGGAAATGAAGGTATGAAAAAGGTAGCTGTTTACGAGGTGTACCTGTATGTGTGTATTTGTCTTTTTTTTTTTTGGATTTTTTTCATGGAAGTTGATTTGTGCGTGTGTGTTTCTTTTTTTACTTTCTTTCATGGAGATGTTTCATATGAATGTTTGTGTTTGTGTTTGTGTGTGTGTGTGTGTGTTTTTTTTTTTTTTTGGGATTTGTTCATGAAGTTGTTTCATTTGAATTTGATCATTAAATGGCACAGCATGCACATGGACACATCACATGGGATATGTGGGTGTGTGTTGTTTTTTTTTTTTCTTCGGATTTTTTCATGAAGTTGTTTCATTTGATCTATAAATAGCATAGCATGGACACATCACATGGGACATGTGGGTGAGTGTTGTTGTTGTTGTTTTTTTTTTTTTTTCGGATTTTTTCATGAAGTTGTTTCATTTGATCTATAAATAGCATAGCATGGACACATCACATGGGTTCCTATTTCGTCTACGCGATTTGATCATTAAATAATTATAACGGTTTCCTTGTCTTGCCGACATCCAAATAATTAGGGAGTCTGAGAGTCTGAGCTGTGGCTGTACGAAAAAATAAAAAATAAAAAATAAAAAAATGATATTTTATTAAAATACTTTAACTTAAAAAAAAGGAAAAAAGTTTAGTATTTTTAAATATGATAATTTAGACCATTTTTCATTATATTTTTTTTATTTTTTTCTTATCACATCAAATCATTACTTAACACGTACCATGCTGCTAGTTGTTTTTTTTTTTAAATACATTCCTGATATCAATATACATTGAATATTAAATAAAGTATGAATACTAAAATTGATATATGATATTCATTCTAATGTTTTAAAAAATGTACTGTCATTGAGATTAATAGATTATAGGTAAGTGGTTTACAATTTAATAATTAAATAATAGTTAAATTGTAATTGAATATGTTGAATTAAAATATTATAAAAAATTTATTTTTAAATATTTTACATTAATAATTTATAAGAATAAAATTAAAAATAATATTTTTTTTAAATATTTGATTGTCATTTTTAATATTATATCACATTATGAGATTTATTGTTGATATTTTTTTATTTGTTTATAATTTAAAATTATTTTAAATTTAAAAATAATATAATTTATATTTTCTATGGATGAATTTATCATTGTCATACCTTTAAAACAATGCCTATATATAACAAAGGACTTAACGTAGTTTGATAGTGAAGGGTGCCACTGCCTCTCAACCTCTCGTTGTTGACAGGTTTAAATTCTAACAATGACATTTTGTCAAATTAAAGTTGAAGCCAACCATAAGGATTGGTTCAGATTTGAACCGATTTTTATGTGAACCGGTACCAATTCAACTAGCCTTCACTTTTCAAGTTGATTAAGATCATATTAGATTAGGGTTTGGTTCTCAATTTGATTAGTTGGTTAGTCTAATTCGATTATGTAATTAATGATTCATTCAATATTAATAAATGCATACAATTTTCAATATTAACATTTAATAATAATAGTGATGATGGTGGTCTTTTTAAAGTTATATACATAATTATGCATAAAAAATCATATTATATACCATAAACTTTATTTATTGCCTTTTTTTAATTAATAGCCATAGAAATTTAAAATCTTAAGATTATATTTTAAATTATATTTTGAATATGAATATGGGTATTAGTTTTCTTTATTGAATATGTATCAGAAATCAATATAAATTATAAGTAGCAGAAAGGTCTAATCTTGTAATATCCCAAGAATTTTCATGAATATTTAAAGTCTATTTGAAGTTTATTGAAAAATTTAATTACATGAGAAATGTTCTTTTTGAATTAGTGAAGGAAATTTGGAAATAGAAATTTCAAAAATTTTAATTTAGGACATTTTACAAATTCTCAAGGACTAAAACGAAAAGAAAAGAAAGTATGGAGTACTTTTGAGAAATGACCTAGTAGGAACCTGAGAAGAAGAATAGAGCTTATGGGAATGAATTATGAGTCCGGTACCAAAAGGATGACGGATTCGAAGTTAAAGTGGAGTTTGAGACTTTGAGAGGGACTAAAGTGAAAGAAGAAAATTGTGGGGCAATTAGGATTTAGAATCACCCGAGGTGAGATTTTATGAATTTGTTTTTACTAATCTTGACTGAGGGTCAACTGAAGAGCAAGTGATAATTTCACCCCGGGCGAGTAAATAGGCGGCCTCACCTAAATTTTCTTCATTTTCTCATTTCCTCTCTCTCTCTTCACTTTCTCTCCTCTCTTTCTCTCTACACTCCAACTCCATAACCGAGCTTGGAGGGTGGATCTCGGGCTACGGGGCGAGCCTCTAGGAGCCAAGCATCGTAGGGAAAGCAAGGAATTGAGGTAGAAATTTCTATTTCTCAAGCTTTTTCCTATTTTATAGTTTTCAGAAAGTTTGGGGTAAAAATCGAGATTCCGGCTTCGTTTCTCGATTAAAATTGGTGTTTTTGGTGTCTAAATGCTCCTTAGACATTAAGGGTGAGATCCTATGGAAGAAATCATGGAAAACGGTGAAGATTTGGCCGGATCTGAGCCAAAACCGAGAGGAATCGCGAAAGATCGCGATCCTGGCGCCCAGGCGCCAAGGTTCAGAAAATTTTGGGAAGAAAAGGGACTTGGCGCCCAGGCGCCAGGCTTGTGTTGGCGCCCAGGCGCCATGTGTGGCGCCCAGGCACCAGGTATGCTGAAAAGCCTTAGCTTATTTTTCAATCAGTCATAACTTCTTCATCCGGACTCCGTTTTGGGCAAACTTTATATCGTTGGAAAGCTCTTTGAGTCTAGTTTCCAATGGTATAAATGTCATTTAGAAATTCATTACCGGTTAGGAGTTATGACTTAAGACGTGAGTAAAGGTCGAGAGTAGTGATAGGAAATTTCTCTATTTTGTAACCCTAATGGTTTTTACCTGGTTACAATAGGGATTTTTGGGGGCGCAAGGTGGGAGCGCTGAGAGCGTGGAATCCAGGTGAGTAGGCAACCTTGCAAAATTAATTTAATAAATTAGTCAAAGCACAATATAAATCCCATTTGCGTTATTTGTGAAATTGAGAAGATTATCAGTGTGTGTTCAGGTTGAGAAAAAGTACAATATTATTGGAAGGTATTTTATTACCTTTGAGAATTGATTTCTCTAGTTGACTAAAGAACTAGATGTGATTGTTCCTTGAATAAATTGGAACATTTTGTAAGTAAATAACTTTACTAAACTAATGTGATCTTATTAGATAAAGTACAATACAAGTCTTGTTTATAACATTATTGAAGTGAGAAATAATCAATCTCGCTGTTGATAATATATGATGATTGTTATGATTGATGATAGACATTCAAGGGAATAAAAGTATGTGTAAATTCATTTATTTCATAGTAATTATATTGTGATAAATTGTCACTATTTTATTGACGAGCAAAAGATCTACGAGATCTAATACACGAGTTTGAAAGGGTTAGAGTCCCATACTACTCGGTGTATAACTGTGAAAACCTATGCATGAGTTTGAAAGGGTTAGAGTCCCATACTACTCAGTGTATAAATGTGAAGACCTATGCACGAGTTTGAAAGGGTTAGAGTCTCATACCACTCAGTGTATAACTGTGAAAACTTATGCACCAAGAGTTTGAGGGTTAAATTCCCAAGTCACTCAGTGCAAGTATCTATGACATATAATGCAAAGTGATTGAGGGATTGATCACCCAAGAAATCATACGCAAAATTTAGACAAGTGTATTACTATAATTATTTACAATAAATGATAGATTGATGGTATTAGTAAATGTGGTGTTTGTGCTTATGATATTTCCATGTACAGTTGTTTACTCACTGAGTTATGATAAACTCACACTCTCTATGATTATCTTTTCAGATACAGTGGTTGAGGAGAAGAATTTATAGCCTTTAAGGATATACTCTACTTTTGTCTGGTAAACAATTGGTAAGGATTAGGAAACGCTCTGTAATCTAGTAGGTCACCTAGGCTTGGGAGGTTGTATAGTGTTTGAAGGTTGAACATTTTCTGAATATGTATACAAAATATCTTTCTTGGAATATTTATGATTCACATAATTATGGATATTAAGAATGTTCACAGAGATTATGGGGTACCACGGAGGTACACCCTAGGTATTTTATGTTTATATCACATGTAAGTTTTGGGATGTGACAAATTGGTATCAGAGGTGGTTTTTTGGTCCCCTATAGATTACAGAGCAAAGTGTTCTTTGTGGGCCCTTTTCCATTGTCATGAACCGCGACATGACCATGGGATTAGGTTCCATAAAAGACCTTGTAAAGTTGAGTGTTCTTGTCATAACTTACCCTTCGATGGAGTTAGTTAGAGATAATTTTGTTACAATATGAGGTAATTGATTTCATATGTGGAACTTTGGAACTTGTTGGAGGTATGATCTTTATACCGATGGAAAAGGTGATCTCTGTATGAAATTTTTCTTTTTGAGAAATTGGGAACATAACTCTGTAGTGTACTCTGAAAGCTGAGGATTAGTAATTACTAGAATATGGCTTGAGGGCTGGGCCAAGAGTGATGTATTAGATGGGGTAAAGTTGATTATGAGGCATGGGCTAGAGTTCAAGAAAGATTTTTGCAAAGAATATAGAGCAGATTACTAATGCAGGAAAGGGAAAGAACCCTTGTGAGGCAGATCAAGATTTGATTTTGATAGATGCCAGACAGATGTAATTTATGGAAGAGGATGTAAGTCCTAAATAATATGTTCCTTGATAAAAGCTTGGTTGAGAAAATAGATGTGGGCTAGGTAGTTTTTCCTAAGGGAAATACTACGGTAAAGTGGAACCTAACATAAGAGATATTGGGATAAACTATAAATTTTCTTTAGGGGCGACTTGCCAAAGTTGCACTTGTTTAGTTAGGGATTGGCATGATGGTACTATGTGATAGAAGTGTTTCAAAAAAATATATACAGTGTAGAAGTTTTGTAACATTGGAACCATTAGAGCATGTTATAGGTAGGCTGTCGGCGTATGAACATTCTTAATTGTTAAACGTGATGTATGATTGGAATGGTCTAGAAAGACGTTCTTATAGTAGTTCATGCCTCAGAGTGTTAGTTTAAGGAAAGCTTGCGAGTTGAGGCTCTTAAGCAAGAATTCATGACAATTCGAGGGCATAATATCGAGTTCAATAGATCTATACGGTAAGCCTTCATCTCCTCCTGTATGATAAGAGGAAAGATAATGAGACTTGTACAGAACTTCTGTTTGTCTCTGTGACAGCTTATAGGGTCATTAAATTTTTATGTGATTGGCTTTATAAGTTAAATTTGTTATTGATTTTATGTGGCTAATTTCTTTTATTTTTTCTTCATTTTATTATTATTATTATTTAGAGTACCATCTAGTAAAAGAAACTATTGGCATTAAAAGCGGAAGGATTACATTGCAAAAAAAAAAAAAAAGAGAAATTACTCATGCATGAGTAATCTAAAAGCGAGGTGGTCTCGGATTAGGAGGGTTGTATTGTATCATCACCCCTCGACCATTTCTTGGAACAAGAGACTGAGCAATGTCACGAAGGGTAGTGTAAATCCCATTCATACAATCAACACTTCTTTGTTGTTGATTGCAGAAGCATTGGGTAGACCAATAGAAGAACCTGTCTATTCTTGAAGTCATTGCCGCATTATTGCGTTTAGTTAACTTCTCCAGGTCTTCTATCATCTTTTTCAGATTTTTCACCTCCTTCTCTAGACAAGCGATTTTGTTTTCTGACGTGTGGCCAGTGCTAATCTCCTCAGCTTCCTCAATTTTTATCTTCTTCTCCTTTTGATCCTCTTGAGACCCCTCAAAAGGTCTCTTGCCCTTGTCTTTGCCCAGACTTAAGTTTAAGTCTAGCTCTTCTTCCTTGGCCTCCACTGTGAGATCAATGTACTTTCTGGTGGCCATGGTTTAGAAAATTTAGAAGTTTTTGCAGGAGAATGATGAGAGAGAAATGCTGAAAAATTGTAGGCTCAGAGATGATTACTCTTTGTGGTGTAGTAACTGAGAATTCTGGGGCAGTTTTTATAAAGAAAAATTTAGACTTAGAGCCAAAGAAGATATCTCTTCGCCGCACTCCTACACGCTCAACCTATAGATTTCTGCAAGCTGGAAGCCAGAAGTCTAGGGTAGGCATGCGTGTCAACAGTGTGTCACATTAATGGCAAAACCACGTAAGTCAATATTCGGTGGATTTGCGGCCGATTTATACTTGTTTATTTTTCATATCTCTTGTTGGCATTTTCTGAAATTCTAAGAAGCCGACAGAGTAGCCATTAAAGATTGCCTTGGATGCTTTTATGATGAACTAAAATGTATTTCTCTGCTTTCTTGTATTGTTCTTGAAAGCCTTCAGTTGAGTATAATATACATGATTGATTGAATTATATTGTGATTATATGTATTTAAATACATATGACATGTATGTATGTTATCCATGCATTGAGAGTGAAGGCTATTTGTTGTAGCCAGGAATAATATGTAATGATTCTACATACATTCAGAGATTGAGAAGTCTGAAATTTAGAAAGGACTTGAATAGATGAAAATATATAGATAAGGATGTATCTCCATGTTGATACATACATACATATATGCTCGTAGAGGCAAGAGAAAGGTAAAAAAATTTTTCTCACTTTATAGTAACACTTGATATGTGTAAATGTGAGAAGTTTTTATTTTAATATATATATTCTCTTTTGAAAATGTGTAAGCCTAGAGCAAAGCCACGGATTAGAAACCTAGATAAGGCTAGTATGAAGTTACCCGTTCATCGAGTAATATCTCGATCTAGGATTATTTGATAAGACAAATACAGAGTTAGGAAGTCATAGATTGAAGCGGCGATTAGTTGAATGATTTGAGCAAGAGTCAAAAGTTAGCCGAATTTTTTTGAGAAAATCTTTTGCATGAGATTATATTTATTATTCTCTAGCATACGTATTATAGACCGTTGGCATTGCGACGGATAAGGTCTGGAGGCCATCTTTAGAGTGTGATGTAAGGGTTTTGGTAGCCCTAAATTTCGTCTATAAATAATGGATGCCCCATTACGCCGCTCACTACACTAAGGGTTCATTACTTATAAGCTTTCTAGCATCAAACCCCTCATTCCATACAACCCTTATAGCTCAGAAAAATATGGCCGGCAATAAGTCTTTCAATTTAAACTTTGAGGCTGGCAAGGTAGAGCTGGATCTAAATCTTAGTCTGGAGAACTATAAGAATAAGAGATCCATGGAAGAGTCACCAGAGGATAAGAAAAGAAAAAGGGATGTAGTAGAACTAGAGGATGTTAGCACAGCAACATCTTCAAATGATGAGCTTGCGCTTATGAGAAAAAGATGGAGGACTTGGAAAGGTTGATAAACCACCACTTTGAGGACCAGGGAAGATTGATAAATCATCTCTTTGTAGAACAAGAGAAGCTCTTGAATCGTCATTTTAGGGAATTGGCGAATAGAGTTGATAGACATTCGATGTTTGCAACTCAAAATTTTCGTGACCAACAAGCGAGGTGTATTGACTGTATGAATGGAGTGACCTCTTCACTTCGCCAAATTTCCCAAACGTTTCCTCCAGAAACTCTTTCTAGGCTGCAACGATTAGCCTCCTCCTTAAGATCTGAAGCACCTTCCTCTTCTAGACTTGGAGCACTTTCTGCATTTCAGAAGCCTCCTCGTCCTTAATTTATTCTTTCTTTTATTTGTACCTTAAGCTAATATTTGATCTGAGCTTCGCGTATTAAGATTATCTGTTTTGTAAATCAAGTTCAGTTTGTTGCCTGTAACTTATGTACTAGAAATAAGGCAATTCTTGTACTGAAGAAGCTCGAGAGATAAAAAATATGTTGAACTTGTTATATTTTGTACTTGATTGTGAAAATTCTCAAAGAGAGAACGAGATTTGGACAAAATATCTGCATTTGTTTCAATCTTGAGTTAAGTTTTGAATTCGGAGGACCGAATTCTATTAAGGGGGGAAGAATGTAATATCCCAAGAATTTTCATGAATATTTAAAGTCTATTTGAAGTTTATTTAAAAATTTAATTACATGAGAAATGTTCTTTTTGAATTAGTGAAGGAAATTTGGAAATAGAAATTTCAAAAATTTTAATTTAGGACATTTTACAAATTCTCAAGGACTAAAACGAAAAGAAAAGAAAGTATGGAGTACTTTTGAGAAATGACCTAGTAGGAACCTGAGAAGAAGAATAGAGCTTATGAGAATGAATTATGAGTCCGGTACCAAAAGGATGACGGATTCGAAGTTAAAGTGGAGTTTGAGACTTTGAGAGGGACTAAAGTGAAAGAAGAAAATTGTGGGGCAATTAGGATTTAGAATCACCCGAGGTGAGATTTTATGAATTTGTTTTTACTAATCTTGACTGAGGGTCAACTGAAGAGCAAGTGATAATTTCACCCCGGGCGAGTAAATAGGCGGCCTCACCTAAATTTTCTTCATTTTCTCATTTCCTCTCTCTCTCTTCACTTTCTCTCCTCTCTTTCTCTCTACACTCCAACTCCATAACCGAGCTTGGAGGGTGGATCTCGGGCTACGGGGCGAGCCTCTAGGAGCCAAGCATCGTAGGGAAAGCAAGGAATTGAGGTAGAAATTTCTATTTCTCAAGCTTTTTCCTATTTTATAGTTTTCAGAAAGTTTGGGGTAAAAATTGAGATTCCGGCTTCGTTTCTCGATTAAAATTGGTGTTTTTGGTGTCTAAATGCTCCTTAGACATTAAGGGTGAGATCCTATGGAAGAAATCATGGAAAACGGTGAAGATTTGGCCGGATCTGAGCCAAAACCGAGAGGAATCGCGAAAGATCGCGATCCTGGCGCCCAGGCGCCAGCTCTGGCGCCCAGGCGCCAAGGTTCAGAAAATTTTGGGAAGAAAAGGGACTTGGCGCCCAGGCGCCAGGCTTGTGTTGGCGCCCAGGAGCCATGTGTGGCGCCCAGGCACCAGGTATGCTGAAAAGCCTTAGCTTATTTTTCAATCAGTCATAACTTCTTCATCCGGACTCCGTTTTGGGCAAACTTTATATCGTTGGAAAGCTCTTTGAGTCTAGTTTCCAATGGTATAAATGTCATTTAGAAATTCATTACCGGTTAGGAGTTATGACTTAAGACGTGAGTAAATGTCGAGAGTAGTGATAGGAAATTTCTCTATTTTGTAACCCTAATGGCTTTTACCTGGTTACAATAGGGATTTTTGGGGGCGCAAGGTGGGAGCGCTGAGAGCGTGGAATCCAGGTGAGTAGGCAACCTTGCAAAATTAATTTAATAAATTAGTCAAAGCACAATATAAATCCCATTTGCGTTATTTGTGAAATTGAGAAGATTATCAGTGTGTGTTCAGGTTGAGAAAAAGTACAATATCATTGGAAGGTATTTTATTACCTTTGAGAATTGATTTCTCTAGTTGACTAAAGAACTAGATGTGATTGTTCCTTGAATAAATTGGAACATTTTGTAAGTAAATAACTTTACTAAACTAATGTGATCTTATTAGATAAAGTACAATACAAGTCTTGTTTATAACATTATTGAAGTGAGAAATAATCAATCTCGCTGTTGATAATATATGATGATTGTTATGGTTGATGATAGACATTCAAGGGAATAAAAGTATGTGTAAATTCATTTATTTCATAGTAATTATATTGTGATAAATTGTCACTATTTTATTGACGAGCAAAAGATCTACGAGATCTAATACACGAGTTTGAAAGGGTTAGAGTCCCATACTACTCGGTGTATAACTGTGAAAACCTATGCACGAGTTTGAAAGGGTTAGAGTCCCATACTACTCAGTGTATAAATGTGAAGACCTATGCACGAGTTTGAAAGGGTTAGAGTCCCATACCACTCAGTGTATAACTGTGAAAACTTATGCACCAAGAGTTTGAGGGTTAAATTCCCAAGTCACTCAGTGCAAGTATCTATGACATATAATGCAAAGTGATTGAGGGATTGATCACCCAAGAAATCATACGCAAAATTTAGACAAGTGTATTACTATAATTATTTACAATAAATGATAGATTGATGGTATTAGTAAATGTGGTGTTTGTGCTTATGATATTTCCATGTACAGTTGTTTACTCACTGAGTTATGATAAACTCACACTCTCTATGATTATCTTTTCAGATACAGTGGTTGAGGAGAAGAATTTATAGCCTTTAAGGATATACTCTACTTTTGTCTGGTAAACAATTGGTAAGGATTAGGAAACGCTCTGTAATCTAGTAGGTCACCTAGGCTTGGGAGGTTGTATAGTGTTTGAAGGTTGAACATTTTCTGAATATGTATACAAAATATCTTTCTTGGAATATTTATGATTCACATAATTATGGATATTAAGAATGTTCACAGAGATTATGGGGTACCACGGAGGTACACCCTAGGTATTTTATGTTTATATCACATGTAAGTTTTGGGATGTGACAAATCTCCAGCCATTGTCATTGAAATAGTAGTTAATAGGACTACTTAACAACATGATGCTTTCTGTAACATCTATTAGAATTATATGCATTTTATGCAGTTTAGCAAAAATTGTAATATAGGCCACATAAAAATTTGATCAAAACATGATATTTTTTTGAAAATACTTACAAAATATTCAAATTTATAAAAATAAGTAATTTTTGAAATATCTTAAAACATAAAAGTTTACACTTGGCAATAAGCGATCAATCAACTATTCTATGACTATCGGTTGACTAATTGGCTACGAAGTTGTATAAATCAAAAGTCGAGAGGTATCAGTCGATTGATACAGGATAATCAATCGACTGATATATCCTAAACTTCAAATCTCATAAAATGGTACTTAAAATATAGCATAACCATCTCCACTTATACATACACATAACTTATAACACATGTTCAACTATTTCTTGCAAATTCTCTTCTCTTATATACATGACATAAAATGTTTAGTTATAACTCTTATGAAATTAAGACAAACTCATAAACCTTGTTATCAATATACAAAATACATAAACACTTTCTCAAAAATCCTACCAAAAGGAAGTGACATAACTAACTAACACATTACAAGCTTATTTCTTTTCTTTCTCTTTTCTTTCTACTTCAGTATTTGAAATGGTAAAATCATAAAAAATAAGGTGAGATATGAAATCTCAGTAGCTAGCACATCTTGTGAAAACATTACCACCATTTCAGTCATAAAAACAATTCTAACAATGATAATCATTTCCATGAAGTAGAAGCAATCACATGGTCACATATACTAAACTATGAATATTTTTAATATAGGGCATTATAATTTGGCTCTTTTCTCATAAAAAGTACTTTATATCTCATGAGGAATTTTTGTTATCCTATGATGAATTTCTGGTTCTGTCATTCCATGAAGATTTTTTACATCATATGAAGAATTTCTGTCATCCTATGAAGAATTTCTAATTCTGTTATCCCATGGAGGTATAAGCTTTACTTTTTATGAGAAAACTTGTTCTAAAACTTTTCATGGCAAGCTTGAGTATAAAACTTGATATATCATATAAAAAGCATGACAAACACAACAAATAACTTGCTTTTATGAAAAATTAGCTATCTGTAATTCTCTTAGAGCTGAAGTTGGTATAATATCTTCTAGTTCCTCTCTAGTATTCTTTGTTTTCTCAACTTCTAACTAATTCCTTCTTTCTTCTTTCATTAGCCTGAAAATCCTTATTCTATTATTTTTCTAACTCTAGAATTCATCTAAACTAAAAGAATTAAGCTAGAAACTCACCTTTGATGATCTTCTTGCTAGAATCTCTAGAACTTCCTTTTCTCTTTTCTTTTTACTCCTCACATTTTCTCTCTATTTCTTCTCTAAGTTTCAAAAATTGCTCTTTCTCTCTCTCTTCTTACTTAAAAAGAGTCTCAAAAGCCTTTTTATTGTGGAAATCTCTCTTTTAACCCTACTCTCTTATTTCTAAGCTTCATTAGCATGTTAGGGGTATTTAAGTAAATTTTTTAATTGATTTTTCAATTAACACTGACTTATTTTTGCACTCCAGCAGGTGATTAGTCAACTGCTATCTCCTAATTAGTTGACTAATTACTTTCAATTAATAGTCGGCTGATTGCAGATATCACCAATCTGATATGATCTCTGCTACTATCAGTCGACCAATTGATACAGTCAGTCGACTGTTCCCCTTAGAACTTCATTTTTCTTCTACACTTAGCTCATTTGTCATAGTTCTTTATGCCTTTCCATTACTACTCCCTCATAGGCACCCAAAAACATATTTTACTAATTTCTAACATCATTTGTAACTTAAATAAAGAAAATATAACTTAAATAAAAGAAAATATGAGATGTTACACTTTCAAACTCATGATCTCACACTTGGACACTAGGTCACAGTTATGAAGGGTGTAGTGGTGTGTGTGAACTGAGGCCAGGGACACTGCTTATATAGCCACCACGAGGATACCAATTTAATGGCGGCATAATTGTGGTGAATTAAAATCTCGTAATTGATGTCAACCATTACGAACCATTGATGTCAACTTTTAAGGACAATTGATGTCGATCATTACAACCATTACAATAATTACAATTATTACATTCTCCCACTTGGTCTAAATAACTTTATCCATGGCTATTGATATTCCAGTAAGAAAACTAAATACACTAATCATAGCGACAATTCCTCTGTTTAACGATTATTACCTTCCATGTATTACAATATATCTATGTTTTCTTAACACACCATGACTTTATGAATAAGCCATATGCTTATTCTAGGTCCTATTAATTGCACTCACAAAATGAGAAAACAACTCAAAAATAACAAAGCTTTATTACAAATAATGAAATCCAAATACATTAACAACCTAATATGGAACCAAGTTTTATTCTAGCTACATGATCTTTGAACCTCGTTGGTGGCATGTCCCTGATCAAAGGATCTAGAATCATCAACTCAGTATGAACATGTTTAATGACAACTTTATTTTCTTTGACACATTTCCTAATGGCTAAGTATTTGATGTCAATATGCTTGCTTTGACTTCCACTTTTATTGTTCTTAGCTAGAAAAACCACAGCTGAGTTGTCACAGTATATCTTGATAGGCTAGGAGAATGAATCCAAAATTTTTAGCCCATAAATAAAGCTCTTTAACCATATACCATTAGAAGTTGCCTCAAAACAAGAAATGAACTTAACCTTTATGGCTTTGCACTCTTCCAAGATATTACTCTACCAGCCATCGTAAAGATATACTAAAATATCGAAAATCAACACAACTAGCAAAATTCGAATTTGAGTAGCCGATTACCTCAAGATTCTCAATCCATTTGTACATGAAGATGTAGTTTTTGGTCTTTTTACCTCATGACCTTCTTTGCAGCCTTCTAGTGATCCATTCTTGGATTACTTTGATATCTCCCTAGTCCTAACATTCTAAGTACTACAGATGCTATGTCAAGTCTTGTATAGACTTGAGCAAGCATTAAGCTTCCAACAACATAAGCATATAGAATGTTTTGCATCTATTTCCTTTCTAAATCATTTTTCGAGCATTGGTTCAAATTGAATTAATCATCCTTTACAATGGGTGTTACAATTGGTGAACAACGTTTCATCTAAAATCTCTCTAATACTTTATTGATATAGGTTTCTTTTGATATACCCAAAATGTATAAAGTTCTATATTTATAGATCTTAATGCCAGGGACATAAGATGTCTCACTCATCTCTTTCATGTAAAAACTTTTAGAGAAGGATTATTTCATGTCGTACAACATCCCCTTATTATTGGTCTCAAGCAATATATATCATTTACATATAGTACAAGGAAACAGATCTTACTCCCACTGATCTTCTAATATATGCATTGATCCATGATGTTTTCCATATAAGCAAATGAGAAAATAACAACATGAAACTTTAAGTATCATTGTCATGAGGCTTGTTTCAAACTATACACACTCACACTCTCACTCACTCACACACACACACACACACACTCTCTCTCTCTCGCCCCCCCCCACAATCTCTATTTCTCATTTTTCTAGCCTCTCTCTCCGACAATCTCTGTTTCTCATTCTCTCGCTCACTTTGTTTAACGCCACCCAAAACAAAGTACCTTCTCACTTTGCGTCGCTCTCTCTCGCTTTTTAGTCTCTCTCTCTCCCTCCCACAATCTCTATTTCTCATTTTTCTCGCCTTTCTCTCCCACAGTCTTTGTTTCTCATTCTCTCGCTCACTCTGTTTTACGCCACCCAAAACTAAGTACCTTTTCACTTTGCGTCGCTCTCTCTCGCTATGTCTCGCTTTTTAGTCTCTCTCTCTCTCCCACAATCTCTATTTCTCATTTTTCTCGCCTTTCTCTCCCACAGTCTCTGTTTCTCATTCTCTCACTTACTCTGTTTTACGCATCCCAAAACAAAGTACCTTCTCACTTTGCGTCGCTTTCATCTGCTCTCTCTCTCTCTCACATTTAAGATTTTTTTAGGTATTTCATATATTAGGTATTTATTTTAGTACTAATATTCAAAATATGAAGTTTTTCGAAGATAAGATTCGGCTATGGAATATATATTTTGAATTTTGATTTCGAGTATCTAGCTAAAATTCGATTCATTGTCTACCTATTGACATCTCTCTAATTTATTCCATTAGACATGGATAAATTAACACTTTCTAAGAAAAATAAAAACAAGTACAGAGGAAAAAAAATCTGATTCTTTCATTTTTTTTTCAATTCTTAATTTTACATTATGTTCAAGGGTATTTTACAAGAATGAAGGGCCGCAGACTCAAATTCTTGATAACTTGATTATATATAAAAACTGATACATTATTTCAACTCAAAAAACTCAAATAAATTTCTAACCATAGGTCAATATAATTAATTTTATTATAATCTTAAACAAGTTTGAAGCTTGATTTAAAGAGAACAATGCTATATGATTAAGAGATAATAATAATAATAATAATAATAATGAAGCATCTAAAGCCACTGTCCCACATTGAAAATCTGAAGTTAACGGAACAACCACCATTAGAGACAGGATGAACCAGGAGAGTTTCGCGATCAGATCATAGAGGAACAAAAATATAAATACATACATAAAGAAACCGATCAATGCATGACAACATATTAATGCAGAGAAAGGTGTACATAACTAATTCTGGGTCACAAAAATAAAGATGGCACTGTAAAATATCTCAACCAAACATGCACGTTGTTATTGTGAAGCACGTTGTTATACTTGGCATGAAATAATTATTGTCGCATCTCACAAAAGCAACTTCATACGTATCTATTTGCTAAATATGAGCAGATCAGAAAGCTTAGTGAGGCCATATATATGAGGACCATGGAGAAGAATCTTGCGTGTGTACCTCAACCTTAGTCAAGTCTCTGTTCGCTGGTAAATAATGAAAGATACGTAAATATCTAGCCAACAGAGACTTGAATAAATCTCTTAGTCTTCTAGAAATGCAGATATGGAGTGCATAAGCTCACTTTTCGGTCAATGAAAATCCGTCGGTACGTATCTCGTAGTCTTGAGCTAACTAACTTTCAAGTTTCAAGTCAATTTTGGGAACATGAGCTTCTAGAAATCTCACACGGCCAAGATTAATATGTTATTACTTAGCCGCAGTATCATAGAATTAATTAATATTTAAAAAATTAAACTAGTCATTAAATCGATGAAATAATCGGTTTAAAGATCAATCGTTAAACCGTTTTAAACTGTAATCGAGTCGGTCTATTTTAATAAATTAAGAATTAATTTTTATTTTTTATTAAAAAATATTATTATATATATTTATATTAAATATAAAAACTAAAAAAAATTTGATTCAAAATTGTAAATGAATCAATCAGTGGTTTTTGGAGCCTCTTTTCCAGCTCACATAAAGTTATATATTAATATCTCAATACACTTTGCAATTCCAAAAGGTAAATATCTTGCACGCATCTCAATGAAAAAAAAAAAAAAGTAACGAATAATGATAGTTAACTATGTTGAAGATGGGAATGAGAGGGCACATTGATCAATGACTTCTGGAATACACGCAACATTTATTGTCAACGTGATTTTTGAGGTTTCTTTCACCATTTCTCTTTTACCTTCTATCATATACACGTAACATTGGATCTGACTAAAAGACTCGCTTCTTCCTTCATATTTTTCATCTTCTGTCCTCTAATCTCTTCGTCTGCTTCTGTCTTCTCTTCTCTGTCTTTCTCGTTGCATCCTTCATTCAAAGAATTTGAGGTCTAGCCAAAATTTCACAGGCGGGAAGACAACTGAGGAAGCCAGTTCGTTGCCATCATCTCTTCTTCTTCTTCTTCTTCTTCTTCTTCGTTGCCATCACCTGAAAACTATTTTAGAGTGTGTTTAAAAATTCGTTGGATAAACTTAATTTTGAACATAATTAATTTTAAGTATAATTAATTTTATATAATCGTGATTTATATTTAAAAACTGTTATCAGAAAAGTGATTTTAAAAAATAGATTTCGTTTGAATATTGGTTAATAGAAACACTTTTGAATGTGTAATTACAGAAAATGTATTGAATTTTATATTATTTTATTTTATTTACCCTTATTTAATTTCTTTCATATCAAAATATAATAAAATAAATTATATTAATATTTTAATGACATTTTTTAACTATTGATACTAGTATTTAATTAAAAATATATATTTATAATTATTGTAATGAAATAAATTTATTTACTTTATCTCCATTTTTGTTTCAGTTGTTTTCCTATCAATTGCAAATTCTCAACTTTCAAATTAAAAAGCCAACTAAACCAAATCTCAAATTTTCAAATTTCATTTTATAAACAAAAATTATAATTAATTAATTTATAATTATCATTTGAGTGAATAAATAAATCAAATGAAATTTTAAAAAATTTATAATCAACTCACATTATTTGTCATTTTTTCAGCAAGCACCAAATGTCCACCACTGGCTACAGTCATCAGTCACACCACATATAATGATTTAGAATCTAGTCGAAGCCACATTTAAGCAAAACAGAGGAAGACAACTATTTCTTAATGTTCACTCTTTCTCTAAAACTCTCTCTTCCTTACCAATTAGTTTAAAGATTCCTTCAAAATGTGAAGCCAAACTGGGTGCGTGAAAGGCAAGTAAAGAAGAGAACAGAGCAGCAAACCTTGTGTGTGTAGTCAAGCTTCATCCCATGTTTTCCGCTTTCAAAATAGAGACACTGAGAGTGCATGGATGGTCGTTCTCTCTCAGCTACCTCTATGACTGCTTCCTTAGCTATGAGTGTACAGAAGTTTGGTCAAGGTGTGATAACTCTAGAAGCCTCCTTTTCTTCCCTTTTGACAGACACAAAGACGAAAGAAAATCAAAAGACAAGAGCGAAGGGCATGACAGGAAAATGAATTGAATAACTGCACGGTTACAACGCGATTATGGAAGAAGCTATAATGAACCATGGTGAACAAAACCTAGGTCTTGTTCTAAAATTTGATTTTGCTAGATGAGCCAACGCAAATCCAAACAAACCTATTTTGTGCAAAATCGCGTTAAATCCATAGTTGCCGCGCGTTCGTTGTTGCCAACTTCTATCCAAACACATACTTACATTTTTACAAGATAAATACATTCTCAATCATAATTTAAAATTTTATAAAAATCAAATATTTCACCTCCTTCCTTCCTCAATTATAATTTAGAAGAGCTTCTTTAAGTATGTATTTAAATACTAATTTAATTTAAAAAAAGCTTATAGTATAAAAAACTTTTCACATAAAGTCTTCTTCTATAAATGTTTAAATAAGTTGTTTATACAAATAAATCTCCTATCTAGCCCATTAACTTAGAGCCTGTTTGCTTCGACCTCCAACCTAGAAAGCAGGAAAGGAGTTCTGCGCTATAGTGTCTTTTCCTGTGTTTGGTTCATCTTCTAGCCAGGCGACTTTCCTTTCCTGGTTGCATTGTTTTCCGTCATTAATGGTTTGTATTTTTCTTCCTTATCACCAATGGAATATCGCCTCTCCTAGATGGAAACACGCTACATTTACATCACTACCCTTGAGAATAGAGAGGAATTCCAGTCGTATCATCGTCCTGGCCCATGTAATACCCGTTAATTTCAGAATATAATTCGCTTAAGAGTATTTTAGAATTCTACAACGTTACTTTAGTTATTGATTTTGGTCATTTTTAATTTTCATATTTAATTGTTCTCTTTGAATATTATTTATGAAAATTGAGTTAAATGACTGGACTAAATATTTGCACAATGAGGGATATATTCTAAGAATGGTGAAATTCATGAAAAAGTGGTTTCAGAATGGTCAATTAATCCATTTATTGTAAATTGACTGGATGGGTTTGGATGTTGGGTTATGGATACCCATGGGTTATTGAATAACCCATTAGAAATATTTAATATAAAGTTTCAATAGTAACCCTCATTTTTTCACTCAGCCGAAGGAAGCAGAAAAGATTTCTCTCTCAGTTCTTCATTTTCTTTTCAAATCATTTCCTTGATCTTCAGAATTTCTGATTATTTGTTCGGTTCAAAAGCTTTGTAAGGATCAAAGGTAAGCTTTAATCCGATTATTTTCCTTAAATTTCAGTTTATATACAAGATCAGAGGAGGTTTTGTTCTTGAAGATTTTGATGATAATTCATGAATCTCAGTTGTTTTAGAAGTTATATTTGAGTTATAATCGGTTAAAAGAGTTGAGATTCTGGTTTTGAATCAAAAGAAAGGAAAGGATGAAATTTTTTGAAAGATTTTCTGCAAAATTCAAAGTACTGTAGCAACTGAAAATCTGAAAAATTTTCTTCGGGTACTGTAGCAGTTACTGTAGTGTCGGCAGTCAACGGTACTGTAGCGAACCGGCACTGTAGCGAACCGACACTGTAGCAAACCGTTACTGTAGCAACCCGTTACTGTAGCAGTCAGAAAATTTTACGTATTTTCGTGATTTTGTTTCCTTTCTTATGATTCCTTGTAATATATTTTACTAGGAAATTTTCCTACACAAATTCTAGTGTGGAACAAGGTAAACTTGGACAAACATCAAGGTGAGTGAATAACCTTGCTCAGCTAATTTGATATTACTAGTCAAAGTACAATATAAGTCCCATTTACAATATTATTTGGATAATAAGCAATTAATTTTTCATATGGGAGTATATGATGATCAGTAGATATAAGAGTATGAAGAAATTATTTATTTCATGACAATTGTACTATGTGATGAATTCTCACTATTTTATTAATGAGTAAAGATCTACGGGATCTAATACACGAGTGTGAAAGGGTTAAAGTCCCATACTACTCGGTGTATATCTAAGAAATCTTATACACGAGTTGGAAAGGGTTAAAGTCCCATACTACTCAGTGCATATCTATGAAACCTATACACGAGTTGAAAGGGTTAGAGTCCCATACTACTCGGTGTATATCGATGAGATCTTATTCACGAGTTTGAAAGGGTTAGAGTCCCATACTACTCGTTGTATATCTAAGAAATCTTATTCATGAGTTTGAAAGGGTTAGAGTCCCATACTACTCGATGTATAAGACAATTAATTATATGAGTAAATGTGGTATTTGTACTTTTGATATTTTATATAGTACAGTTATTTACTTACTGAGTTTTTAAATAAACTCACACTCCCTATGATTATTTTTTTCAGATACAGAAAATAAAGAACAAGAGTATCCGTTTGAAGATTAGAAGCCCCTTGGGTTTATTCTCTATTTCTGTCTGGTGGGACACCAGTACTTATTAATGTGGATATTAGAAAAGCTCTGTATTTTCTATAGGTCTCCTAGGCTTGCGATGAGATAGAAATATCAGACTATGTATGTCTATATTTGCTTATCAGATGAATATAATTCTGTAGTGTGGAATGAATGATTAAGGTTGAATGTAAAACCTTACAGAATATATGTATATAACGTATGTTTGAGAATTATATCAAATGAGTAGTATCTTTTCACATGCTCAATTTTTGGGATGTGACAATTTGGTATCAGAGGAAAGGTTTTATAGGTCCCCTATAGAGTACAGAGCAAAGTGATCTTTGTGGGCCCTTCCCTATTGTCATGAGCCGCGGCATGACCATAGGATTAGGTTCCATAAAAGACCTGGTAGAGTATAACGTCATTTTATATATAACTTCTCAGTGGGGCTAGTAAGTGATATTTTGTTTATGTCTGAAAATTATTTGTTATGTGTGTAGATCTGTGACAGATCAATGTCAGAAGGATCTTCTAATAATAATGAGCATATGGGTCCAAGGAGGGCCATAAATCAACCAGTACATGTGCAAGATGATCCTAACCGTAGTGATAGTTTACATGCTCAAAGTACTGAGGACGCAACTAGTGAGCAAGCAAGGAGAGTCGAACCTGATGCTCACGTCGGTAATGCAACTATTGCACATGTGATTAATTTGATGAATGAACGATTTGACCGATTTGAGGCTGAAATGAGAGGTCGAGCTGCACAAGCTAACCTGCCAGTGGATCCTCCTATTGTTGAAGCTGAAAATGTACCACCAGCTCCGTTAGCGGGAGGAGTTAATGTAAGAGAGGTAAAAATGTCTGAATTCCAGAAAATGAGGCCTCCTACTTTTTCAGGGAAAAATCCCAAAGAGGACCCACAATGTTTCCTTGAAGATTGTGAAGCAATCTGTGATGCTATAGGGTGTTCTCCTACTCAAAAGGTAGAATTCACTTCTTTTCAGTTAAAGGGTAGGGCTGGTAAATGGTGGAAGAACTGGAAGAAAGCTAGAATTCAAGGCACACCGCCAGTTATGTGGACGGAGTTTTACAGATTGGTTATGGAAAGGAGGTCAAAGAATAAAGAAGAATATCGACAAAAGAAGAAAGCTAGATATAGGAGATCTTTTGATCAAAGGGAAGACTCAGGGACTTTGAAACCCTTTACTGCATCACAACATGCTCCAGCCACTCCTACTAAGTCATTTTATTCTACAGCCAGTGTGGCTAAGCCTCGTTTAGAGAGCAGGGGTGGTTTTAGTTCTTCTAGTAGAGGAGGTACTCAAGCTAGAAGGAAGAAACCTCAGTGTCCTGAATGTGGAAAGTTCCACTTCGGAGAATGCAGGTTAAACACTATTGGTACAGGTTGTTTTAACTGTGGACTAAAAGGACATTTTATAAGGGAGTGCCCTCAGCTCATGACAGGACCAGGTCAAAGGTCTACTTTGCCACCTCGACCACAATCTATTTCTGTTTCTATTACTCAAACACCAACCCCTTCAATAGGGGGTAGTATGGGAAGAGGTTCTGGAAGAGGCCAAGGTGACCGTGGAAAACAAGCTGCTGGCAGAGGAAATGCAAGAGTATATGCTCTAACCCGACAGGATGCTCAAACATCCAATGCTGTAGTTACAGGTATATTATCTGTTAATACTTTTGCTGCACGTATTTTGTTTGACCCCGGTTCTACTCACTCATATGTGTCGCCCCTATTTGCCAAGAGATTTGCATTTGATTCGATTATTCTTAAAGAACCATTCTTGGTTTCCACACCGATGAGAGAGACTTTGATGGTTAAAACATGTTATCGTTCTTGTAAAATAATCGTTGGAGGCATGAAAACTGAGATAGATCTTATGGTTCTCAATATGTTAGATTTTGATGTGATTCTAGGGATGGACTGGCTATCTTCTTGTCATGCTACTATAAATTGTCGTGACAAAGTTATTTCCTTTAATATACCGGGGAGGAGTAATTTTGTGTTTCAAGGAGATCGAAGTGATGTACCTTGCAACATGATATCTATGTTAAGTGCCCAGCGTATGTTGCGAAAGGGATGTCAGGGATTTCTAGCTTTTATCAAAGATTTAGAAAAGAAAGAACAGAAGTTAGAAGACATTCATGTGGTTAATGAATTCCCAGATGTGTTCCCAGAAGATTTACCTGGATTACCGCCAGAAAGAGATATTGAGTTCAGTATTGATTTGGTCCCAGACACACGACCAATTTCTATTCCACCTTATCGTATGGCTCCTGTTGAGCTAAAAGAACTCAAAGAACAATTGGAAGATTTGTTGAACAAAGGGTTCATTCACCCAAATTTTTCACCTTGGGGTGCTCCTGTTCTTTTGTGAAAAAGAAAGATGGTTCTATGAGATTATGTATAGATTATCGTCAGCTGAATAAAGTCACAGTGAAAAATAAGTATCCTTTACCAAGGATAGATGATTTGTTTGATCAGCTTCAAGGAGCAAAATATTTCTCAAAGATTGACCTAAAGTCTGGATATCATCAGTTACGAATTAAGAGTGATGATATACTTAAGACTGCTTTTCGTACACGGTATGGACATTATGAGTTTCTTGTGATGTCTTTTGGGTTGACAAATGCACCAGCAGCATTTATGGATTTAATGAACAGAGTGTTCAAATCATTCCTTGATAAGTTCGTAATTGTGTTTATTGATGATATTTTGGTATATTCAAAGAGTCATGAAGAACATACTGAACATTTGAGAATAGTGCTTCAGACTTTGAGAGAGCATCAGTTGTACGCAAAGCTCTCAAAATGTGAATTCTGGATGAGTCATGTAACATTTTTGGGACATGTTATTTTCCAAGAAGGTATTCATGTAGATCCAAGTAAAATTGAAGCAGTGAAACAATGGCCTCGACCAACAACTGTGTCTGAAGTACGTAGTTTTCTTGGCTTAGCAGGGTATTACCGTCGCTTTGTCAAAGATTTCTCTAAGACAGCTCTCCCATTAAATAAGTTAACCCGAAAGAATGTTAAATACATTTGGGATGATTCATGTGAGCAAAGTTTCACCCAATTGAAAGAGTGTTTAACTTCTGCACCAGTCTTAATCCTACCATCAGGACCAGGGGGTTACTCTGTATTCTGTGATGCCTCAAAGATAGGCTTAGGATGTGTGTTGATGCAACATGGTAAAGTCATAGCTTATGGCTCACGTCAGCTTAAAAAGCATGAATTGAATTACCCCACTCATGATTTGGAAATGGCAGCTGTAGTGTTTGCCCTAAAGATTTGGAGACATTACTTGTATGGGGAAAACTTGTAAAATTTTTACAGATCACAAAAGCCTTAAGTACATTTTTGAGCAGAGAGATCTCAATCTAAGGCAACGAAGGTGGATGGAACTTCTGAAAGATTATGATTGTACCATCCTTTACCATCCAGGTAAAGCAAATGTAGTGGCTGATGCTCTAAGTCGAAAGTCTATGGGAAGTTTAGCTCACATTGCCACTATAAGGAGGTCTCTAATACATGAACTACAAGAATTGGAAGCTGATGGAGTATTCTTCGAGATCACTGAGTCAGGTACATTTCTGGCTCATTTAACAGTTAGATCATCTCTTGTTGAAAAAGTAAAAGTAAATTTAGAAAATGACATTGATATGGTCAAAATCAGAGATAAGGCAAGGCAAGGTCTAGCACCAAGTTTCTTGGTAGATGAAGAAGGAGTCTTATGGTTTAATGGAAGACTTTGTGTCCCCAACATTGAATCTTTGAAACATGAAATCTTAATGGAAGCTCATGGTTCGCCATACGTTGTACACCCTGGTGCTGTGAAAATGTATCAGGACTTGAAACAAGTTTACTGGTGGGAGGACATGAAGCGAGACGTGACTGACTTTGTAGCTCGATGTTTGACTTGTCAGCAAGTTAAAGCTGAACATCGACGACCACCTGGATTGATGCAAAAACTAGATATTCCCGAATGGAAGTGGGAAAGGATCACTATGGATTTTGTAGTAGGTTTACCTCGGTCAACAAAAGGAAATGACTCAATATGGGTCATAGTGGATCGACTTACTAAGTCAGCACATTTTCTTCCTGTTCATACCACTTTCAATGTAGCAAAACTTGCTCGAATTTATGTTAAAGAAATAGTGAAACTTCATGGTGTACCAATATCCATTATATTAGATCGAGGACCTCAGTTTACTTCTCGGTTCTGGAAAGTCTTTCAAGAGGCTTTGGGTACCAAAGTGAATCTTAGCACAGCATTCCATCCTCAGACTGATGGACAGTCCGAAAGGACAATTCAGACTTTAGAGGATATGCTAAGAGCTTGTGTGATGGATTTCAGTGGAAGTTGGGAAGATCATTTGTCTCTTATTGAATTTGCTTATAACAACAGTTACCAAGCCAGTATTCAGATGGCACTGTCACATCCCAAAAATTGAGCATGTGAAAAGATACTACTCATTTGATATAATTCTCAAACATACGTTATATACATATATTCTGTAAGGTTTTACATTCAACCTTAATCATTCATTCCACACTACAGAATTATATTCATCTGATAAGCAAATATAGACATACATAGTCTGATATTTCTATCTCATCGCAAGCCTAGGAGACCTATAGAAAGTACAGAGCGTTCCTAGTATCCACATTAATAAGTACTGGTATTCCACCAGACAGAAATAGAGGACAATTCCAAGGGGCTTCTATTCTTCAAACGGATACTCTTGTTCTTTATTTTCTGTATCTGAAAAAAATAATCATAGGGAGTGTGAGTTTATTTAAAAACTCAGTAAGTAAATAACTGTACTATATAAAATATCAAAAGTACAAATACCACATTTACTCATATAATTAATTATCTTATACATCGAGTAGTATGGGACTCTAACCCTTTCAAACTCATGAATAAGATTTCATAGATATACACCGAGTAGTATGGGACTCTAACCCTTTCAAACTCGTGAATAAGATCTCATAGGTATACGCCGAGTAGTATGGGACTTTAACCCTTTCAAACTCGTGTATGAGCTTTCTTAGATATACACCGAGTAATATGGGACTTTAACCCTTTCAAACTCGTGTATGAGCTTTCTTAGAAATACACTGAGTAGTATGGGACTTTAACCATTTCACACTCGTGTATTAGATTTCTTAGATATACACCGAGTAGTATGGGACTTTAACCCTTTCACACTCGTGTATTAGATCCCGTAGATCTTTACTCATTAATAAAATAGTGAGAATTCATCACATAGTACAATTGTCATGAGATAAATAATTTCTTCATACTCTTATTTCTACTGATCATCATATACTCCCATATGAAAAATTAATTACTTATTATCCAAATAATATTGTAAATGGGACTTATATTGTACTTTGACTAGTAATATCAAATTAACTGAGCAAGGTTATTCACTCACCTTGATGTTTGTCCAAGTTTACCTTGTTCTACACTAGAATTTGTGTAGGAAAATTTCCTAGTAAAATATATTACAAGGAATCATAAGAAAGGAAACAAAATCACGAAAATACGTAAAATTTTCTGACTGCTACAGTAACGGGTTGCTACAGTACGGTTTGCTACAGTAACGGTTTGCTACAGTGTCGGTTCGCTACAGTGCCGGTTCGCTACAGTAACGTTGACTGCTACAGTACCGTTGACTGCCGACACTACAGTACTGCTACAGTACCGAAGAAATTTTTCCAGATTTTGTTTCGAAATCCCTGGTCGCTACAGTAACTCGGTTTTTGCAGAAGTTTTTGCAGAAATTTCTAACAAATTCATCCTTTCCCTTCTTGTTTCAAAACCAGAATTTCAACTCTTTTAACCGATTATAACTCAAATATAACTTCTAAAACAACTGAGATTCATGAATTATCATCAAAATCTTCAAGAACAAAACCTCATCTGATCTTGTATATAAACTGAAATTTAAGGAAAATAATCGGATTAAAGCTTACCTTTGATCCTTACAAAGCTTTTGAACCGAACAAATAATCAGAAATTCTGAAGATCAAGGAAATGATTTGAGAAGAAAATGAAGAACTGAGAGAGAAATCTTTTCTGCTTCCTTCGGCTGAGTGAAAAAGTGAGGGTTACTATTGAAACTTTATATTAAATATTTCTAATGGGTTATTCAATAACCCATGGGTATCCATAACCCAACATCCAAACCCATCCAGTCAATTTACAATAAATGGATTAATTGACCATTCTGAAACCACTTTTCCATGAATTTCACCATTCTTAGAATATATCCCTCATTGTGCAAATATTTAGTCCAGTCATTTAACTCAATTTTCATAAATAATATTCAAAGAGAACAATTAAATATGAAACTTAAAAATGACCAAAATCAATAACTAAAGTAACGTTGTAGAATTCTAAAATACTCTTAAGCGAATTATATTCTGAAATTAACGGGTATTACAGGCACCTTTTGAGGCTTTATATGGGAGACGGTGTCGATCTCCTATAGGTTGGTTTGAACTTGGTGAAACCAAAATATTTGGACCTGAGATGATTCAGGAAGATATAAATAAAGTTAAACTGATCAGAGAAAAGTTGTTAACTGCTCAGAGTAGACAGAAGTCTTATGCGGACAACCGACGACGTGACCTTGAATTTGCAATAGGTGATATGGTTTTCTTACGAATCTCACCTATGAAGGGAGTAATGAGATTCGGGAAGAAAGGCAAGCTTAGTCCGAGGTATGTTGGCCCATATGAGGTTGTAGACAGAGTGGGTAATGTGGCATATCGCCTAGACCTACCTTCCAACCTAGAGGGAGTTCATCCAATATTTCATGTGTCCATGCTACGGAAGTATCTTCCTGATCCTTCTCATGTCATTCAACCCCAAGAAGTTCATTTTGATGAAACTCTCACCTACGAAGAGGTACCAGTAGTTATCCTTGATAGAAAAGTCAAAAAATTGCGTACCAAAGAAATTCCTACTGTCAAGGTTCTTTGGAGAAATCATTCTCGCGAGGAAGCTACGTGGGAGGCAGAAGATGAGATGTGGAAAAACTATCCACATTTATTTGAAACTTGATGTAAGGTTTTAATTCGGAGGACCGAATTCTTTTAAGCGGGGTAGAATGTAATACCCGTTAATTTCAGAATATAATTCGCTTAAGAGTATTTTAGAATTCTACAACGTTACTTTAGTTATTGATTTTGGTCATTTTTAATTTTCATATTTAATTGTTCTCTTTGAATATTATTTATGAAAATTGAGTTAAATGACTGGACTAAATATTTGCACAATGAGGGATATATTCTAAGAATGGTGAAATTCATGGAAAAGTGGTTTCAGAATGGTCAATTAATCCATTTATTGTAAATTGACTGGATGGGTTTGGATGTTGGGTTATGGATACCCATGGGTTATTGAATAACCCATTAGAAATATTTAATATAAAGTTTCAATAGTAACCCTCATTTTTTCACTCAGCCGAAGGAAGCAGAAAAGATTTCTCTCTCAGTTCTTCATTTTCTTCTCAAATCATTTCCTTGATCTTCAGAATTTCTGATTATTTGTTCGGTTCAAAAGCTTTGTAAGGATCAAAGGTAAGCTTTAATCCGATTATTTTCCTTAAATTTCAGTTTATATACAAGATCAGAGGAGGTTTTGTTCTTGAAGATTTTGATGATAATTCATGAATCTCAGTTGTTTTAGAAGTTATATTTGAGTTATAATCGGTTAAAAGAGTTGAGATTCTGGTTTTGAATCAAAAGAAAGGAAAGGATGAAATTTTTTGAAAGATTTTCTGTAAAATTCGAAGTACTGTAGCAACTGAAAATCTGAAAAATTTTCTTCGGGTACTGTAGCAGTTACTGTAGTGTCGGCAGTCAACGGTACTGTAGCGAACCGGCACTGTAGCGAACCGACACTGTAGCAAACCGTTACTGTAGCAAACCGTACTGTAGCAACCCGTTACTGTAGCAGTCAGAAAATTTTACGTATTTTCGTGATTTTGTTTCCTTTCTTATGATTCCTTGTAATATATTTTACTAGGAAATTTTCCTACACAAATTCTAGTGTGGAACAAGGTAAACTTGGACAAACATCAAGGTGAGTGAATAACCTTGCTCAGCTAATTTGATATTACTAGTCAAAGTACAATATAAGTCCCATTTACAATATTATTTGGATAATAAGCAATTAATTTTTCATATGGGAGTATATGATGATCAGTAGATATAAGAGTATGAAGAAATTATTTATTTCATGACAATTGTACTATGTGATGAATTCTCACTATTTTATTAATGAGTAAAGATCTACGGGATCTAATACACGAGTGTGAAAGGGTTAAAGTCCCATACTACTCGGTGTATATCTAAGAAATCTAATACACGAGTGTGAAAGGGTTAAAGTCCCATACTACTCGGTGTATATCTAAGAAATCTTATACACGAGTTGGAAAGGGTTAAAGTCCCATACTACTCAGTGCATATCTATGAAACCTATACACGAGTTGAAAGGGTTAGAGTCCCATACTACTCGGTGTATATCGATGAGATCTTATTCACGAGTTTGAAAGGGTTAGAGTCCCATACTACTCGTTGTATATCTAAGAAATCTTATTCATGAGTTTGAAAGGGTTAGAGTCCCATACTACTCGATGTATAAGACAATTAATTATATGAGTAAATGTGGTATTTGTACTTTTGATATTTTATATAGTACAGTTATTTACTTACTGAGTTTTTAAATAAACTCACACTCCCTATGATTATTTTTTTCAGATACAGAAAATAAAGAACAAGAGTATCCGTTTGAAGATTAGAAGCCCCTTGGGTTTATTCTCTATTTCTGTCTGGTGGGACACCAGTACTTATTAATGTGGATATTAGAAAAGCTCTGTATTTTCTATAGGTCTCCTAGGCTTGCGATGAGATAGAAATATCAGACTATGTATGTCTATATTTGCTTATCAGATGAATATAATTCTGTAGTGTGGAATGAATGATTAAGGTTGAATGTAAAACCTTACAGAATATATGTATATAACGTATGTTTGAGAATTATATCAAATGAGTAGTATCTTTTCACATGCTCAATTTTTGGGATGTGACAGCCCATCCGCCTTTGCCAAATCAATTTGTTCCTTTTCCTGTACTCGAGCCACATAACCACATGAACCACGAAGTTGCAGATCCAAAGCCAAATCGGCCTGTTGAGGTCCCGCAGACATCGAAGGTTCCTTGTCAAGAACAAAGGAACGGCGCATGGGGCTCCACCGCCTCCCTAGGCAAACTTTCTGATGACACGGCTAGAGGGAGAAAAAGATGTGCATAAATGAAATTGAAAAAAAAATTGAAGAAGAAGAAGTTGCAGGAGTTGCAGTGGTACAGGGGCAGTAGCAAAAAGTAATTATTCAGAAAGCAATTTAATAAATGAAGGGTAATTTAGTAAAATTACCCCTCAAAAGTATTTTTTATTTTTTTTAAATATATAACAAATAATATTATTTCTCTCCTTTTTTTTTCCATACCTAATCAAACAACTTTTTTTTCATTTTCCTTATCTCCTTTCTATTCTTCATTTGCTTTCCATTCTTAGTATATAATGCGAACCAAACGAGCGAAATAGAAACCAAACTAATAAAGTTACAGGCAGGAATCAAGTACATAAATCATCATGGATTCAGGAGCAATTGGTGTATATAATCAATTATTATTGTAACATAATGGGCACCAATCTCCCAAAAATTATTTGTGAAAATTATGGGAATCTTGAATCATCCAAGAGAATGGTAGGTCTAGGTGGATGGCAAACCATTATACACGCACATGCTTTGCTTATTTAAGCTATAAAAGAATATAGAAAGCAACTTATTCGTATTTAAAAATAAATTTCTCAAGAACATGATAAATTATTGGACCACAAAAAACATGCCATTACCCTTCAGACCATTAGGTTTGTAGGGTTGACTGCAAAAGCTGAGCAGAACCAAAGCAATATAAAACACAGAAAAAGAAGGAGCACGCAACAAATCTTCAGAGAGGCCAATAGAGAAACTCTCTGCTTCATATATATGAAATTAAAGCTGCATGAAAATTTGGCAGTTAGCAGCTAACTCTCTTCTCCATTAGATCTTTCACATCCAATCTTCTCTGCTCAAGAAATCAACAATGGGTTATGCATCAATCTCAATACAATCTCCATGGACTTCCGTGCAAATCGAAACCATTTCTGCTCCTTTTTGCAGCCACCAGCGAGTTTTATTCTCTAATTCTAGGACCAGAAGCTTTGTTCCCATCAGAAGCTCTACAAGGCCAGACATTGACAGCAGCAGCAGCAGCAGCAACACAACGAACAAGGACTTCGCTGTTGAGCTTGGTCCAAATTCAACATCTCAGCACCAAGTGGCTTCTCCGCCCAATCAAGCAGATAACATCACCTTCTCAAGAGGTCTGGTGTTTGAATTGGGGCTCCAAGGCTCCTGGGATGCCTCAGAAATCGGATCCCCGGTCGTGAAGAGGTTTGTCGGAGACAACGAAGAAAGGTGGTTCATGTGGTACCATGGAAGGCCCAGTGATGAAGATGCCTCAGACTCGGTTGGATTGGCAGTCTCAGGCAATGGTGTTCACTGGACAAGAGGGACTTGTGATGTGCACGCATGTGGAGGTGTGGGGTGCGTGATGAACTGCAGCGACAAATGGTGGGCTTTTGATAAACACGGCCTTAGACCTTCTGAGATGGTTATCATGTCCCAGCTCCACAGTGCTGTGTACTGGCTTTACTACACAGGATATAGCTCTGAAGAAGTA
Organism: Biancaea sappan; assembly: GCA_037074585.1. Taxonomy (NCBI): domain Eukaryota; kingdom Viridiplantae; phylum Streptophyta; class Magnoliopsida; order Fabales; family Fabaceae; genus Biancaea; species Biancaea sappan. Next base: position 49,640,936 of record CM073500.1, on the reverse strand, counting down.
GACCAGAAGGATCAAAAAGATAGAAAAAATTTCAAGTCTCTTCCAGGCTTGGCTTGTAGTCAAGATGGGAGGCACTGGGCAAGAATAGAAGGTGAGCATCACAGTGGGGCTTTGCTTGATGTTGGGGGATGCAAGGATTGGGACTCTGTGTTCATTGCAGGACCAAAGGTTGTTGTACATAGCAGTGATGATCTGAGGATGTATTATCACTCATTTGAGGCAGAGAATGGGCATTACGCTATTGGAATGGCAAGATCCAGAGATGGGGTTAGATGGATAAAGATGGGGAAGATCATGGAGATGAGAAAGCAGAGGGGTTGTTTTGATGAGGTTGGTGTGAGAAATGCCAGTGTGATCAGAAACCATCGAGAAGGAAACTACCTGATGGCTTATGAGGGAATTGCAGCAGATGGCAGAACAAGCATTGGGCTGGCTGAGTCTCCAGATGGGCTCAAGAACTGGACCAGGCTTCAAGAAGAGCCCATCCTGAAGCCCATAGAAGATGATGGGTGGGACAGTAATGGGGTGGGATCTCCATGTCTGGTTCAAATCAAGAACAAGAGTGTGGAATGGCGGCTTTACTATGTGGGAACTGGGAATGATGGCAAGACTGGGATAGGTTTGGCTGTATCAGATGGCAGTGACATGAAAGAGTTTGCAAGATGGGAAGCATTTGAGTGTTAATTTAGATGTAGACTTTCATATATATGGATTATATGTAAATTAACCCCTGATGGTAACAAATATATTGAAGGTATGAGTGTGGTTTACATAGAATTTGGAATCAGATAAAGGTATAGAAGTAAGAAAGCCCAGTGTATTTCTTATTAAACACCACTTGTCAGCTTTAAGTAAGCATTGATCTAAGTTCTAATTCAATTTCAATGGAGTTTCACTTGAGGCACAGAAGATTGATTTGGCTACTCTCAAGTATATATGCCCTCTGGTTTATGCCCATATAGCTGCATGCCATCTTCATTGTGCAGACTAAGGTAGGAGAAGAAGTTACAACCTAGAATGCCACCATGAATGGGACACATATAGCAGTGGATTGTTGTCCAAGGGATGTAGAATGAATCTATATATGTGAAACAGAAGAAGTCCAGTATTAATTCTTCTGAGAAAAAAATGAATTTGAGAGCACATGGTATGTATGTCTGAAAGATGTAGCAAAATCTGCAATTTTGCTGCATTTACACCCAATGTTTATGTACATACAGATGAATCTGCAAGCATTGCCTATACTTCAGCAAGGCATGTTGATATGACAAAAACACTTTCCACTCTTTGTTTAAATCATTGGACGTAAGCTATCCGATCGAATTTGGCTCACAGAACCATTAGACGTATCATTCCATTCTTCTTAGAGAATGTTTGTCCTGAAATCTTGAAATAATTAAAGACATGTAGACCCTAGGACTCGAATCAACGCTGGCACTGATACCAAAATGATATATCTAACAGCGCTTATCACTAGGCTAAAAGTTTAAATAGTTAGTCAAAGTATAATTCTTAATATATACACCATGTATTTGACGTAAACTCTTTCCTATTTAAACCATTAAGTATGGGCTATCAGAGATCGAATCCAGCTCATAGAACCAATATACACTCCTTATCAATCCTTGAACATATCACATGCTCATAGATGAATAACAACTAACCACCAGAACTTTACAAATAAGTTCATATTTGCCTATAAAAGATTTTTGAAACCAAGACTACGCTTATACATGTGCCATTATGGCCTAGCCACCAGAAGGTTTACAAATAAGTCTCCTTGAAATACAGAGTATATATGACTTTGGCTTTTCTTCAACAGAGGAAAGAAAGGCAAAAAGTGCATCACAGGCCATTCAAAGACGTTATACCCACAGAACACAAACAAAACTTCCCCAATGCCCATCACACGAACTCGGACAAGCATCATGTTTGTCCTAATTTGAATAGTTAAATTTTAAATCTATCAGTCCAGATATCAAATAACAGTTTTGATTTTTTTTTAAAAAAAAGACATTAAAATTTAAACTGTTAAATCTGAAATCTGACGACTCAAATTAAGATAAACACTGGATCCCATTTCCCATCACACGTCTTTTTCCCCCAAACATCTCTCTTCATGCGTCAACATCCACGGTGAATTCATCACATGCTGCTGAGTTTTCACAATTATTTACTACTATAATTAAAATAAATTATTTTGATGACCAAGTTTTTGGGTGAAAAAGCCTTTTGAGTGAGGCTAACAAATGGGTCTGACCATCCCACCTGAATTTAAATCATGTAGAATTAATGGTAAGTATGAGTTAGGTCATGTCAAACTTTATATAATTTATAAATAAAAAATTATGGCTCATCTCAATCTATCATGGGTCATGAGATGGTTTCATAGGCCTATTTATCTTATTTAAAAAATATATTTTAATTATTTTAATGATAAAAATTATATATTGGAACAATCAAATTTCAAAAGATAAAATTAAACTTCTAAAAAAATATATTAAACCTTAAAATAGGTCATTTTTCATTATTAAAATATATTTTTAATTGTTTTGAATGACAAATTAGATATTGGAATTATGAAACTTCAAAAAATAAAATTAAACTTCCTAAAAAATTAGACGAAAGCTAAAAAATAAAACAACACAAAGGCAAGCTTACTCCGATCCATTTAAATCTCAAAGACTTTGAAGGACTGGGCTAAAAATCCTTTTTCAAAATTAGCTATTAAATTATTAGCACATCTCATTTCATTTACAAAATTAAAGTGAACTAATCTATTAAATCGAGTTTATTTTAACAGTTCTACTTTAGCCATCAATATCAACTTGGAAAGGACAATGTTATACAATAAAATTCAAATGCTTCTGTACAATTTAAAGCATGTCTTGGTGTTTTTCGCAATTTTTTTTTAATTACTCGATGGTGCCTCGCTCAAAAAAATGAGATACTAGTACCACATTTTATAAGACTAATAATTAGATGGTAAGTGATAAATTTATAGGGTCTATTTTTAAAGTTAACATATATATAATTGAGGTTAGGTTGAAATCATAAAACCTATAAATAAATTTAGCAAATTTTCAGAGAGCCACATTTTACCTTTTCCAATTTGACACATAAGAAAATGTGAAGACGAGAGAAAAAGACTAAAAAACAATATTTTTTTAAAATTAGACTGAATATTAAATTAATAAAAATATTAGTTTATAGTTTATTAATTTAATTTTAATTGAATCAAAATCGAATTAGTAATAGTTAATTATATATTTTTTATTTTTATATATTAAAAATATATAATATAATAAATTAATAAACAATTTCATACTTAGTCTCATTAAACTTGTATTATTATATATATGTGTGCATGTAATTGCTCTCCTATTTTTTTTTGTTCTCTTATTTATTTTGTTGGCAAAAATAATAATATTATAAAAAATAATTGAAAAGAAAAAAGAAAATATAATAGATAGAAAAGAATAAAAAAAAATTAAAAAATAAAAATTTACTAAATTTCATATAGTGTGAGAAATAATTATATTTTATAAATAGTAACATTTTTTCTTTTCTATTTTTTTACAAAAATTGATTCAAACAATTTATTAGATTTATTGCTTTTTACGAATTTTTAGAGTCAATTCAACTAAACTAATGACCTCATATGCTAAAAAGAGTGGTTGTTGGGCAATCGGTTGAAACTACATTGTCTAATGAATGTATCCGATCTATTAATTATTGAATGAAAACCTGTACTAATTTAACTTGACTTGTTGCTCCCACTTTAAATATTCTTTCACGTGATATGTTTTAATTTTATTAAACTTCAAAATTATTAAGCCTAAAACCTTCCTATGATGATTGATTCTGCTATTAGACATACAACTGTAAAGATTGCTCAATATCTTATTTTTATAGATAAATAAGCATGCACGCATGATAATACTAAGCTTTTTGAAATTGGACCCAACATTGAACCAATAAGGAGACTATTAGGTGAATAATTGAACCAATTTTTTAAATTAAATATAACATATATATATATATATATTCTAAATTATACATATATATATATATAGTATAATATATTTTTAAAAATGATATTAATGTTCATGTAAATACTCGTTATATTATATTAAAAATAATTATCTCCTGCAATATGGGTATGACCTTTTTTTTAAGAGTGATCCGAATCAATTCAATTATGTATATGTTGTATACATTTTTTGAATTAAGGGACTTGTAATAGTTTTGTTTGAAAAATTAAAAATTTTTCTCTATTCTTAAATATAAGTTACATCGACTGAATCACATAAATTTATGTGTGCTCTTGTTCTTTTGATTTATATTTTGTCTTCTCTATATTGTCACGAATTTTTGTAAAAATTTATATTTTTAACATACTTTGTATGAATAATTTAATAAGTTTATATATTTATAGTTGATATTTTATAAAATACAGTAGTGAATATGATATATTTTCGTTTGATATAATAAATAAAAATATAAAAAAGGTTTATTAATAATTTGTCTGAAACAATAATTTGAATTATTTATTTGCATAAAAAAAAGTATGTGAGAACAATTGTAATAAAATAGAAAACAAAATGGATGCGATATACAATAATTTTTGTCCGTGCATATATGTGTGTGTATATAAACAAAAGAAAAAAAGACAAAAGACAAAAGACATGGGGTATACTGAATAAATTTTTGCCAATCCGTACTAATTAATAAATCCAACAAAATGGGAATTATGGCTTTGTATTTATTAGATCACATGTAATGCTTCAAAGAACAAAGACACGTGATCATACCTATTGATTAATGATTAGATCACGACGTATGCTTCAAATTGTGATAAATGAACAAAGACACGTGATCAGTACCTATTGATTAGATTAAGGTGCCCTTTAGTATTTAGAAAAGAATATGGATGGAAAGAAAATAAGAAAATAAAAAGAAAAGGAGAATAAAAAAAGAGAAAGAAAAAAAAATTTATTTGATATGTATTGAAAAAGAAATGATGAAAATAAGATTATTATATATTTTTAAAAATAATAAAAAATAAATATAAAAATAATTTACTGATTTGCCCTTAACTAAAAATTCTTTACTTAACCCAAAAAAAAAATAACAAACCCATCTCACTTTTGTCTTTCTCCATCTCGATGACGCCATTAGCTACGCAACGACAAACCCACCTTCGACAGTGAATCCCAGTGGCTTAGACGCTATCGCCTCCTTCAACACTTTTCCAACTGAGGTTTGTCTAGTTTGATACTTTTTATTCTGTTCCTTTTCTTCTGTTCTGTAGTGTACAGGGTGTAGGTTATGGCTTGTTCTGCCATTAAGAATTTATAGTGCATAGGTCTAGACCATATTAATTCATGAATTTCTGTGTCATTGGAAATCGCTTGAGTCCATAATATAGGCCTGCTTCTGAATACCCCAAATCCAGATGAAATAATGTTGATACAACCATTTTTGGGACAATGAAATTTGATAAAGTTATTTATTGGTCTGTATCTTAAGTAGTATTGAGGAGTCAGTATTTAAGAATCAAGTGATACTGCATGTGTTATTATGATTGTAGTTATGGAATGGCGAGTTTAAGCATTGGGGATAGCACAGGCAAGTGCAGTCTTCGATTGAGCTCCGAAAATTGCAAGTGCGGGAAAGCTACAATCCTCCAAATATCCCGCTCTGATGACAACCCAAATTGAGTGTACTTCAAGTGTGCAAGAGAACATTGTCGATTTTTCAAATAGGTGAAGGTTGATGAGATGAGCAACTGTGATGAAGTTATCCCAAGATGCACTAATGACTAGATCAGAAGTCTTGAAAATGATATGTTCGGACTACAGAGTGATATGGCCAGACTAAAAAGTAATATGGTCGAAATGAAAAGTGATATATTCATGTTGAAAAGTGACATGTCCCAACAGAAAAGTGATGTTGCTGTGATGAAAAGAAATATGGCAGGGATGAATATGCAAGCGAATAGGAATAAGATAGTAATGATTGTTGCGGTAGTTATGTTGTTATTGTCAGTGTTGTATGTTAAAGCCTAAAAATGTAATGTATAGTGTGGTTACTAGTTAAGCTAAAAACTCATATGTTAATGGAAATTTTGAGTTAGTATGTAAGCTAATGTCATACTTTTTTACTCTATTTTCTTCTTCCTGATCAACTGTTTAGGCGTTATGCTTGTTTCCATGCTCTGAATACTCACGTTAAAAATAACATTGGCCATTCACAATTCACACCTTATCCATAACATACTATTCTCAACATAATAACAAAAATAACAAAAATATATGAAAGCAATCACAAAAATATATGAAAGTAATTCATAGCAGCAAAAATATAGATAATTAGTCATAGCCATATATCCAGCTAATTATAAGCCAAGGTTACAAAATATAAAGCCCATAAAGATCTAATTTTAGTCAATTACAAAATAACAGTATCATAAAGCCTCCTTTGTCATTAACAAAAAGAAGGGTCTTCAATGCTCGGCTACTCAGTCAGTCATGGTAATTAAGGCCACTTATCATATCTTTGAGTTGGTGAATCCCTGAGGCTATGTTGATTTTGAAGGAGGTTAGTCTACTGTTTATGGACTCCATCTTTGAGGCTGTGTTGATTTCAAAGGAGATTAGTCTAGTATTCATGGACTCCATCAAACTCAACATATGGTTTGAATTATCTAACACATCACTAAGCATACGAGTTTGTGGATCAACTGATGTAGAAGTACCTGCTACTGCTTCAGCTTCTTCTTCTTGTGCCTTTTCAACATTGTCTGCCCCAATATCTTGTTGTCGTCTTTCCCGAGCCCTTTTCATAGTTAAGTTTTTTGGTGCACGAATCCATTCGTTATCAACTAACTCAAAGTTCATCCGTCTTAGGGAATTGCAATCAATAATGGTGGCAGGTTTCATGACTTTGAAGCGATAATTGATTTTGCAGTGCTTAACAACTTTAGATACAATTGCAGCATAGAGCAAGGGTGACTTTTGATTTGCAAAATAGGTGGCCATGTGTTGCACAATAAAATATGGAATATTAAATTGTCTACCGTTTAAAATACAAGCTATAATGAAGAACTCAGGCTCACTACCCCCAGTTCAATTCCCTGGTTTGTTAACCAAAATATGTGTAACAGTACTTAGCAGCAATCTATTGATATCGGGCATTTTTATATACTTTTTAGTCCCTATTTTAGTCCTTTTTGCCTCTTTAATTTTGTCAATTCTCTAATTTTATTATGTTTTGGAATTTATTGGGTATAAACTATTTATGGATTAAATGTGCTTCAATTTTATATTTTCAGAACTTGAATTGCAAAATGCTCAATCTAATTCCTACAAATCTCAATTTTGGAGAGAAAAGTGTTGACATGGACAAAGATGATGATTTGGATGCTAATGTGCCACTTTTTGGGTGATGTAGATGCTGACTAGGATATGTTGGATATGGGGCCCACTTGAACTCTTATTGAATGCCATGTAGTCAGAATTTGAGGGCAGAAATATTAAAATTCGGAGGTCAGAATATCATGGCTGAAATATTAATTTTGCCATGATATTCTGCTGCTGTTCTGCTGCTGTTTGTCACTTTCTACTGCAGAAATATTAATTCTGCTGCTGCCATACCATTCTGCTGCTGCCATGCCTTTCTGCTGCAGCAGAAATATTAATTTTGCTGCTGTTTTGCTGTCAAAGTGCTGCCACTTCATGGAAGAAGCATCCAAGAAAGCATCTAGGGTAGAATATTCTAAGGCATTGAAGGGGCATTAGTTTTTAGGAAGAGAACACTTTTTTATTTTGTAACCAGACTTAGAAAATTCGCAGCTCTCTCTTCCTCTCTGTTTTTGCTTCTGTTGTTTGCTGTTTTGCTCTCATGGAGGGCTAAGTTTTCATTGTAATTAGTCACTAGACCACTGGGATGTTGTAGCTTGAACTAAGGATGCAAGCTAAGTGTTTTATTCTCCATTTTCATCTCATTTCGTTTCTGTTTTGCTGTCATGTTTATTTTGCTGTCAAATTCTGATTAGAGCTTGAGAATGTATCATAAACTGACTTATATAAGACATAACCTTGCTTGACTGATTAGAAAAGTGAGGAAGGCGAAATGACTAGTTAGATGATATATTTAACTTGGTTTGGTTGAGATTTTCCACTGAATGCATCTAATTATAGTAGAGAGATATTCTTGACTGTAATTAGTAGCATTAAATTCTAGATGTTATTCTAGAACCATTTGCATAAAGAACCAAACAATAGAATGAGAATAAAATTGAATCAATGAGTTAGGTAATGATAGTTACACTCCCATGAATCCTAGTGGCTGATTACAGAGTCTCTTTACTGTCAATATCTTGCAATTTCTGCTGCTTCTGCTGTTGCTGCTGCTGCTGCTGTTGCTGCTGTTGTAGTTAATTGCTGTTCTATTTTGTTTATTTTGTTAGTACTGCCACAAAACCCCCCCTACGTTTATGTACTCTTAATTAGTGTTTAGGTGTTTAGAACGATTAATTAGTATCAAGAAGTGAGGCTCCTTGAGTGAATACGACCTGGGAATCACTATACTGCAAATTGCCACAATTCAATTCTGGGCGATTTGACATCGTAGTGGCGTGAACCATCTATCATTGACATTCATACTGCCAACTTTGATGCCTTTACTAGAAAACTCATCTTCCCTATTGATGGTCTTATAAGTTTCCTCTTGCTGTAAAGAGTAGAATTCAGGGACTGATAATTGTCAGTGAAACACAGAGCATCATCATTAGGTGGAGGAATACCAATAATCTCAGCAAATTTATCTTCGTCAATAAGAATTTTTGTTCCCCTGATAGTAGTAGTAAAGAGTTTATCTCTAGGTATATACTCATAAGTGGTATAAAATGCTTTCATAACCTCATCAGACCAATTTCTTGTATACTTCACAAATTTTTTCAGCCCAAAATTTTCCAAACAACTAATAAAAGGTATATCTCTCTTGACAAAGTAATTATAATCCAGATATTTACTAGGAATGACTTTTCTGTATTGAAAATGTTAAGCATACTTGTCTCTGTGTTCTTCATCTTGCAGAAGATCTCCCATTGGTAAGATATCAGGGTTTTTGGTCTGTGCTCGCTTTGAAGATGAAGCCATCGAAAAGATTAAGGGCTTTTGAGGAACTTGGAGCCTCTAGGATTCTTGAAGAAGAAGAGTGGAGACAAGAGCTTAAAGAACTAGGAAGGAACCCTAACAGGTCGACCGCAAAGTTGGAAGATGTCGTTTTGCAATCCTCTTGTAAAACGCCTTATATAGGCGACCATCATGCGACGGTCAACCAGTTGCTTGCAACCGATCAACTGGCTGCTTAATAATATACCAATTAAGCAGCCAGTCGACCGAATGCTTCGGTCGACCTGTTGATAGCAGCCGATCGACCGATTAATGCAGGTCGACCGATAACTTTTAACAGGTCGACTATGTACATTCAAACAATCGACTGATTACTATCTACTGGTCGACCGATTATAGCAAGTCGACCGCTTACATGTAACCGGTTGACCTGCTATAGGCAAGTCCAATTCCAAAAAATAAAATACATTCTTTACAACTATACAAAAAGTTGTTCAGGCAACATTAACATCTTCAGCAAATATGCATATTAATTCATATTAATAATATCTTACATATGTCCTACCAACAATGTCATCTAATACAAAAATACCCAAAAGTACTATTCATCAGTTACATCACATGTGTTCCACAAAAAAAAATAATCAGATCTTATATAACACATGTTCCTTGGTAACATAACTAGATGATATTTTTGATCCACAAAGCCTTCAGTTCATCCAGTATGGATAGTAGTTGAACCAACAAACAAGGATCCCTTCTTATCACTATATTGGTTTGAAGTATTTCTGCTTTAGTGAGTCCATTGACATTCACCAAATCCCTAAACAGGCTTGCTCTTCTTTTCAGTATATTCCTTTCTATTAGATTTAGTTCACCAGTCAACTTATCAAGTGATGTGGCTATGCTAGTGGTCGCCTGTTAGATGAAATCATGAAGTTCAGTTGAGCCAGAAACTTGATCCTCGCCATTGCTTCTCCTCCTTTTTCTGGAACCATGTGAGGCCTCAGACATTCCAACAATCTCAGAGTGATATTGAGTCTCATCAGGTATGGACTTTGGTAGTTGTTGTTCTTCGATTGGAATGGTGTGCTCATCCACTGCACATTGGCTTCCTCCCTCTTATGTGATATTGACATAAGTCTATGAATCTTGTCCAGTTGCACGGTCCTTCCCAAAGACGGTGCACAATCGCTAGTATAACAGAAAGGATTTGTTCCTCCAAGGTACTTGCTTTTATTTGACTGTATAAGAAACAAATTCAAATAATTATAAAGCATACACATTGTAACTTCACACAACAATTAGGTACATAAGCATAGGCATAAGGAAACGTACCTGTAGATAGGCATTTCATACAGATGGCTTAGCTACGACGCACTTTGTCATAAGGTCATATCCGAACCCATTTGTGTTTGGTGCATGAAGCAGATCATAGACAGTTTGCCAGCTATCCTTCAGTGTCTTTATTCGGGATAGTATATGGGGGTTACCCTGGCCGGGGGCCTTCTCATTAAGTTTTTTCTCTAATTTCTACAAGCACCCTATTTGTAAAGTTTTCTCACAACGATACAACTCTCCAGCCAGCTTAAGCTCCACAAGTGAGTCGACCAGCATTTCATCCTCCTCAGGTGTCTAGTGATGTGCCATGCTATTAGTTAACAAATAACATAACATTATGAGTAATTAAATACAAATAATAATTATCAAGCTACTCAAGTAATTGTCAATCCAACTAATAAACTATCAAACGTCTAGATATATAAAACGCTAAATGTGTCCTTACAATAAGATCACAACACTGTAATGTTAAACTACAATGATCAAATTCTTAAAACTATGAAGGTTCTCATCTACACCTATTCCTAAACTGGAGATACATGCTATTTGCTAGGTCATTTCTCCACTGACTCCATGCATCAGTTGGCTCAATTATACTCAGTTCCTCTTCATCGGCATCTTTTTCTATTTCTTCTACTTCTATTCCTTCTGGGTCTTCAAATGGATCCATGTTATTCTCTCGCATTATGAGATTGTGGAGTAGGCAACAAGTAATTATAATTCGGTTATGCGTTCTAATCGGATAAAAAGATGGGCTCCTAAGTATGGCCCACCGCCCTTTCAACAAACCAAAACACCTCTTAATCACGTTATGTGTAGATGAGTGTTTCATGTTAAAGAACTCACGAGGGTTTGTCGGTTGAGTAACCCGTCTACACTCACTTAGGTGATATCTCTGTCCTCGGTAAGGTGCTAAAAAACCTTTACAATTGGTGTATCCAGCGTCAACTAGATAATAGCACCCTACACAAGCAACATTTCACAAGTCAATCCTTAAATATAGCAAGAATATTATTTTCACTCAAAATCCAATACTCACCCGATATAACTCGAAGCCTATGTGGTCGGGATACCATATCACGCAAAACTCAACTATTAGCTACAGACCCCTCCCACTTGGCAAGATACATATGAATTGATCATCTTGAGAGCAAACGCCTAGAACATTAGTTGTAAGATCCCCTTTTCGATTTCTATACCGTGGTTAGTCCTCTACTGAAACTTGTAATCTTATGTGTGTCCCATCAAGGGCACCAATGCAATTCTGCACAATCACCACAGTGACTGACTTACAATCACATATAAAGTAATCGTGAAAAAAACTCAAAATAGATAAGTATCTTGAACAATTTTCATTAGGGATCTACTGAATTTGTAGGCACCGGCTTAGGGGTCTTGAACAGAACTCTGCCTAAAAGCATCATCATGGTAAGCACCCTATTGAAATGCCTACTGACACTCTCGCCTGATCTCTTAAATTATTGTTGGATGACTCTATTCTTTATATGATGAGATAAGATATGTGCAAATATGGACACTTGTTCATCTACTAACATATTTTTTGTGGGCTTTAGGCCTTTTATAGCATCAAGCATCAAGCAGAGCCTATCTAGCATTGACCTAGTCATCCTAGTTAAGCTAAAGCAAGCTACATCACTGCTATAGATCAGGCCCCTAAAGTGAACTCTATGTGCGTGGAAGTCAAAAGTGTATGGATTTCTATCGATCTGCTGCCTACCAATAGGTTGAACAGAATAGTATTTACAAATAACGAGGATCATATAAACCCATAAAGATATAACTAAACCAACAACTTTCGCAATTATCTTCCTTCTCAAGTCATCCATAATTGTAATAGGTTTTTTTGCAATCACAAGACAATTTCTAATCTATATGGTTTCAACTCAAAATAAAGTCATCAATATATTACATGTATGTGATAAAGTCAAAAGTAAACAACAAAATACTCAAGATACAAAAATTCACCACAGTATATGATAGTGTCTTTTTTGTAGTCTGTTGACTAATGAAACTAACATAAGAAAGCCTGCAATTTTGGGTATGTAAATATCACTAAATATTTATTTATCAAATGGACATCATTGTGGCTAAATTGTATCTTTCACAATTACTATTGAAGATTTTTATTAGATGCCTGAGAGCACTTTCTTAACTTGTTATGAGGAGAATCTACACATTAGAGTACATAGAAAACCAATTCCTTACGACCACAATAGTCAATTGGTAAGAGAGCTAAGAAGGAAAAGAAAGCTTACTGACAGATGAAGATGAACTCGACAGAACAGTCAATCGATTGTAGCAAAGGAGACACAGTGGACAGTCGAGGATCTCATTGGTGCCAGACAACCTCAGATGGCGATGCAAATGCAAATTTGTTTGGAGTCACACAGTGTCCACCACAATACACAACCCATCCACAAACCAGTGAACCAGCAACTTAACTAGGGCACAATCGAAGGGTAATCTGGGCATTACAATGAGCATATAAGGGCAAATTGGTAAAGACGCAAATCCATTCCATCATATGACCGATTTTTCATCGATGAGGTAAGGGAAAAAATGTGAATTCAACTAAAGAGAGAATTCATGCCTCCATCGCCATCTTGTACAGTACAACATACCAAACACATGAAAAAGTATACAGTACTGGAATGGAGTATTCTTTTCCAGCAACAGTGATGCTACCAAACGACCTATGCTTTAAATTGTGATGAATGAAGAAAGACACTTGATCAGTACCAACCTTGTTCTTTTGTTTGTATGAATGAAGAAAGACACATGATCAATACCAACCTTGTTCTTTTGTTTGTTTTTTTAACTATTCGGTGTTTGAACATCACACGATTTAGAAAATTAGGCTGGTCTGTGAATCGGTCGAAGCATCTGTTCAAGGGTTAATGATTGTACCATAGTCAAATTGCGATCAAATCGGTAGTACTTAAAATATATAATTAATGTATATGTTACAGATATTAAAATATTAAAATATATAATTAATATATATGTTATAGATATATAATATATAATATTAAAATATTTTAGACATGTTAAAGATATATATATATATATATATATATATATATCAATCTTAGATCTTCTCCTAATAGCTAATACATAATAATATTCAGTAAAAATTTAAAAAATTTGAATTGGTTGAACCGACCAGTTTTACTTGTTTAAAACTGGTTTGACCGATTTTTCACCAGTTCACTAGTTCAAATCGAACTGGTTCCCTGATTGATTCATTGGTTTTCTGATTGAACTAGCTTGTTACATCCCAAACCAGAGAACATCGGTGATGGGCTTCGCCCACTGCTGTAAGCCTTGACCAAAGAAGACAACACATATAAGTCAAAACAATAAGAGTTTTCCATAAGAAGAAATCTATCAAAAGATCATGGATATATAAATGATCATTCAACATTTACACAATTATCATACCATGTTTCCAAGCCTTCCTTTTCACAATGCATAAGTAAAACAGTGAAAAAGGAACATTCCAAAACATGGCCCACCCTTAAATACATACAAAAAATGATCTTAATATCTTCACATAGTAGCCCCAAACACAAACAACTCCTAGATATTCTATTCAGCTACAAAGTTGACACCCACCCTAAAATGTTCCAAAAACCACAATACCAACCCCTAAGCAATTGGGATTGGTGACGAGAAGCCTCACTACTCTTCGTATGGAGACTTACTAGCTAACTCGGAATCTACAAGGAGTACACACCAAATTAAAAGAGTGAGATATAAAATATACTCAGTGAGAAAACATTTAACAAACAACTCTTATAGTGTACCTCAAGTAATAACGGAGTTTTCTTGGTCATATAAAACCCAAAATTAAACACTTATACGATCATACATGACCTTCCCACACATAGGGAAGATACTTCAGTAAGAATGTATAAATTAGCATCAATACAATTATGTTGCCTTACTGGTTTTTCTAACAATATTTCCACTTCTCGTAGTTAGGAAGGCCACAAAGGCTTCCCACTACGCTCTTATTTTATTAGTCATAGTAGAGAGGCTCAAGCAGGCTTCTCACTATGCACATTTTCTCATTTTAAACTCAGGAGAGCTCATAACTCTTTACCAAATTTATATTTGTCATCTTTCGAGAGAGCCACACTGGCTTCTCATTTATTTTGATAATTTCATTCTTTCCTTTAGTCATAGTGCGAGAAGACTACTTGGTCCTTCGTACTATCACTAACTCAACCTCATTAGGAGGGAAGAGAGGGCCACACAGGCTTCCCTTCATATGCATCAGTCAGGGTGTGAAAGGGCTTATAGCCCTTCGTACCATCACTAACATCATTTCCACACAGTAAGGCATCAATGGATAAACAAATGCCATACTATAAAATGAGTAATATCCACAAATAAAGGATCTTAAAACCATTTAGGAGTATGTTACTTCATCCATAAATCCACATATGTTCATCATGTGAAGTCTAGAATTCTAGCAAGGATTTATAACAATTTAGCATGCATAGATTCAGAATGGTGTAGTGATTTCCTCAGCTCAGAGTTTTAGGACTTAAACTAGTGAATCTTCCTTATCTTGATTAAGGTTAGATGATAAAAGTGATTAGAGGAGCTCTCTTATAGATCCCAGCATGAAAAGAAGAAGAAAAATGATTAAAACTAAAATTTAGAAAATTGACACAGGGTGTCCAGTGATGAGCACTAGACTATGGCACTAAGTGCTACACTTCAGTGCCCATAATTGTGGTTTTAGGTGGTCAGTGCTAAGCGCCCAATTCGTAGCACTCAACGCTAGCTAGCTGCACCAAAATGTAGTCAATAAATGCAACCTAACCACCCAAACTCAAATATTTAAGATGCCTAAGTTATAAATGTCATTAAAGAGCAGATTTGTAGCCAAGAGTTAGCTCAACACATCATTTTTCATAATTTCCAACTTAAAGTTTCTAAGAACACAAAAATGGAAGAAGAGAAGAGTTTTTCCCACACACTTACCTTCAATCTATGGCCTGAAGCAAGAACAGAGTCCCCAAAACGATCTTACCTAACAAAATCCAAGCAAGAAGGGTTAGGGTTTTGAAAATGTTGGAGAGAAAATGAGAGAGATGAGATGCATAAATATGAAGGAAGAGAGAAAGAGTGTGTATTTGTGTGTGTGTATATGTATACTGGCTGAGGATAGGTGGTTTAGTGGGAATAAACAATTTAAAGTTTCCCTCATTGTCCCTCATCTAAAGTCTCCCAACACTTAGCCTGTGGAGTGGCAAGAGTATATCTCTTTTAGACAATTTAATTCCTTAACTTTTTCATAACACACCATGGCAAAATGAAACACACATGAGTACACACAAAATATTTCCTTTCCATTTCTTCGCCACAAAATATTTTTCCATATTATCACCTAAGTCCCTACATAAGGGTCCTTGGTTAAAAAAAGTTTTCACTATTTCTCTTTCACAACTAGCAAGCACAAATATGGGTTTTCATACAAGGTGCACACACAAGTTCCACCAATAAGCATTTAAATTCATTCCACTTCAAAACAAAGTTTAGTGTTATTGTTTTAAATTTCTTCTAGCATCTATACTAGTATATGCATACACAAGGGCAGCAAACCATCACAACACTTAACAAAATCACAAGCATCACACAGCTGGTTAGGTCCAATTCTCTGAACACTAGATTTGAGCCGAGTATAACCACAATGGGCGACAAAACTTTCTCAACCAAGTTTCAACACAGCTACATTTCCAAATACTCGAACTCAAAACCTACGATTAAGTTAGAATAACCCTGTTGGTTAACCTATGCGCTTTGTGGTAGCTTGTTGTTATGTTTTTATTGACCAGACTTTATAAATCTTAGCAACTATAGGACATATGCAACAACATTCTATCGGGAAAGAGAATGCAATCTGAAATACTCTGATATCATCATTTTAAAGGGATTTCTACTTGTTTAATTTGTTGAGTACCTTTAATTTTGGTGAATTGCAAGAGATTTGTAACCTGACCCCTAAGTTTTGGGAATTTGACTCGAAAGGAGAAAAAAATTAAAGGTTTATGGTTGATAGAAGGTGCAAGAGGGCTTTTCCTCTCCCCTACGGTATAGTCCTAACCCTTCTTATGAATGTTTTTAAAAATCAGATTGGCCACTGAACTAATGGAGGTATTGGTTCGGTGATAAAAATATAATATAATGTGATAGAAAATAATTAAAAATATTAAAAAAAATAAAAGTTTGCGAAATCTCACATTGTATAAGAAATAATTTTATTTTGTAAATAGTGAATTTTTTAAATTATTTTTTTAACAAAAACTGGTTCAACTAGTTCTTGATTGATTGGTTTTTTAGGGTGAACCAGACTAGACCAATTGTAGTACCCCAGGTATTACTGTTTGGTTAAAGGTATGTAAAGTTAGGGAAGTGAAAATTTTTCACGAACTAAAGAGCTTTGATAAGAGGGATGAGAAATCCTAAAGTTTAATGAGAAATAAAACATGTCTTTGATCAGGTAAAATTGTGCTGGAAAAAGAAAACATAAGTAGTAAGTGTAGAAATAATGCTTAAAGACTAAAGTGAAGCGAAAGAAATCATGGAGTACTCTTGAGAAAGTACCAAATAGGAAATTATGAGGCATGAAGGACCCCAGTAGAATGAATTTATAAGGTCGATGCCTTAAAAATGTTGGATTTGAAGCTAAAGTGGACTTTGAGAAGCTGAAAGGGACTAAAATAAGCAAATGCGAGATATTGGTATTTCAATGAAAATGGGATGTAAAGATGTGTGTTTTTGTGAAAGTGTAATTAGTTACCCTAATTATTATCAAGTTTTCCTAATTCCCTTACAAGTTCCTAATTGAAGTGATTATTAAAGGGACCAAAATGAAAGAAAAATGGGAGGGCCCCACACACACTAACTTAAATACACATCATTCATCTTCATCCATTCTCTCCATCTCATGAGTCCCTTTCCTCTGTCTAGCTCCAAGTCTCTTCTTCAGCACCACCCACGACAAGCTTAAAGGAGGAAGGAAGTCATGGAAGCTTAGAAGAAAATTAAGAATTAAGTGTTCTTCTTCTTCTTCTTCTTCTTTTCCTTATTCCTTTTCTTCCAAGAAGAAAACCCTAGGTTTTGGGATATTTCTTAATAAATCCCTAAGGCTGGAATTGAATGGTTTTAACCTTGATGATGTGGTAATGTTGTTCTAAATTATTGATAAGGAACTCTTTGGTTTAATGTGGTTAAATTATTAAGAGAAAATTTAAGTTGTTGAAAGAATGAATTTTGGAGAAAAGTTTTATATAGCTCCCTCTTAAATGTTGCTTTGATTTTTGAGTTTTGGGGCTGTTTTAAGTGCCTTTAATCTACCTAAACACACCCTAGAGGAAACCATGAAAGAATTGGAGAAAATCTAGACTTTCAACTAGCTGAGTACCATTAGTCGATTGGTTTCTCTAAGGTTAATTGCCAATCATTTGGGTGATACGTATCAGTTGATTGGTAGGTGACCACTAGTCGACCAGTTTCTCTCTATCAGTTCTTACTGTGATGAGCCAATCGACCGCCAGGAGAAGGGTAGTTGACTGGTTTCTCCCCAGCCAGCTTATGAGATTTTAATTGTATCATTTTTCCTTATGTATGTCATTCTAAATGTTTAGGAAGCCTCTTTGAAGGATCTAAATGAAGAGCATGCTTTCAAATACTAAGCTTGAAGAGGATTAGTCAGCTTGGAGTTAAGGTGAGGGATAACTCTACCTTAGTTGTTTTCATTTACATTATTAAGTTTGCTTCTAGAATTTTTAGTTAATAGAAATTATGTGATGGTGTATGTTTAGTTTGGAAATGGAACCTTGCATACACATGAGATAATCATACATGTTGGGTGTGATTGATAAGAATTGTTTGTTCTTCATTAGTGTAATTTATTTCTATATCATGTGTAATTGTGAATTGAACATAAGGAAAAATGGATGGGTAGAATATGCAAGTGTACTTAGTTTAATGTAATTAAATATAAAAGATATGTGGATGATCGTATTCCAAGAAATTATTTGCCATGAATAAGTACTATGCCTTGTATAAATGACTTGAGTTTATAATGTGATGTAAAACTGTGCGTTTGTGCTTGTGAATGTGCATGTGGCCTTCGAGCAATGATATGGCCTTCGGTCTAATATGCAAAACTTCCACATTTCTCCTTTTGATTGCCCAAGGAGCCTATTCCCATGTATTCACCCATGGTTAGTTAGGCTAGGTAATACATGAGGAAACCATTGCATGCTAAGTGATTGAGGTATCGTTTACTATTGTGATAAACCTTTTAAAAATTAGAAAACCTCAACTCTTAGCATGTATGGAGGTATAGTATAAAAGAAGTTCATGAAATGATTGTAACAAGCAAGAAAAGTCTATGTTTAGCGAATGAAAGCCAAAAGTTACTTATGTAAATTCGTGCCCCCGTGTAGACGTACATAGTGGGAATATGCGAGGCAATACAGGGGTATAATATGATGTAGAGGTGAGGATAGAAGTAGGAGGATAGGAGACTTGTGATGTTAAATGTGTTGATGTGAAATTATGAATGCATTGTTGTGATTATGACATGTATATTATGTTGATGTGTAATATATGTGGTGATGATAAATGGTTGGCTTGCCTTATGATTGCATATGTGTGAGATGCGTGGAACATAGTCCATCTCAAATTTGAATATATATATATATATATATATATATATAATATTTTGATAGTGTACAAAGAATAAATATTCTCACATTTAATGTTATTGCATGCACAGTTGTATGTGTAGTGATAGGTAAGGCTATTGTTAGGTGAGTCTCATGGTTTGGACTCACCCTCTCACAGTTTTAGATACAGAGAACCCTACATCTCAGAGATGCACACATTCGAAAGACCTCCCCTTTTATTCGGGGTACAGTAACATCATAGTTAATTATAATTATATATGTAAGTATATAGGAGATTCTAGAAAGACTCTGTAATCGTGTAAGTTATACTATACTGTATGAAATAAACTAAATTACATGTTTTATAATTAAGGATATTGAGAGATATATAGCCAAAATTGAAAGTGTGTATATGTAAATGTAAGAATGCAATTATCTATGTGTGGTAATAATTAAGTTTATATTATTTAAAGATATGAGAAATCCAGCTAATGAAAGATAATAGGTTAAGAGAAAGTTAGGCTTGCGGTAATGTGGGCCAAGACATCATTCGTGTTGGTCATGTATCAGGATAGGGGTCGTGACACCAATGACCAGTTTCCTGTCGAATCGGCCAGTCTGATCCAGTTTTGTAATCAATGTGTACATAGATTACATCGATCGAACCATGTAAATATATGTATTCTTATTTTTTAATTATGCTTCGTCTTCTCTCATTCTGTGCGATTTCCATAACAAATACATCAAGGACCCGTTTGGTACGCAAGAAAGGAAAGGGAAACAAAAATGGAAAAGAAAAGGGAAAAATATGTTTAGTATGAGATAGAAAAGAATAAAGGAAAAAAATCTATTTCTTTTCACTCTCGATCTCTTTCATCATTGTTGTCTTCTCACTCAACCCCGTCTTCTGCTCGTTGACCCCCTCTGTCTTTTTATACACGAGAGGCTACATGGATAGGCTAATGGCTTCACTAGAAAGAATCCAGGATGAAGCATGCCTCACGACTTTACTTCTCTCCTCTTTCCTTCCCTTCATCGCGTTTTCATCACATCTTCAATGGAAAGATTTCGTATGAAAAAATGGAAAGGAAACTTTCGCCTTCCATCCCTGTAATACCACAGGTATTATGAGGCGATTAAGAGGGTTTTTTTATGTAAAAATTTTTCGCGAATAAATGGTTACTTAAGAGGGAACTTAGAGTAGCGAGAAAATGACTATAATGAAAAAGGAAGGAAAATGTTAAGTAATCCCGTGTAATAGGAATAAATAATGGCCCTTAGGCACTTAAGGAGGGTTGCACTTGGTGAGGTTGAGTTGTGAAGCTGGTGTCACAAGAGTAGTAGAAGTGGAGCCACAACGGTATGTGAGACTTAGAGAAGGACTAAAGTGAAAAAATATAAAATTTTTGTACTTTAGGGAAATATGTTGTGAAATGGGATTTTGGTATATATGTGTTGTATTTTTTTTACTGAAGTGTGATTTTTGGTGCCCATACAGATTATTTTAAAGAGCTTCTAAAATTTCCCTTGGAGTCTTATATAATTATGCTTTTTAAGGGGAAAATGGGAAAAGATGTGAGCCCCACACTCATCTGAATACACACACATCAGATTTTTGCACCCCATTCACTTCTCTCCTTAGCCTCTCATGTCTATCTCATGCTCTCTTCCTCTCCTTGTATGCTTTCTTCTTCTGCATGGCCAATGGCATTTATGGATGGCTCCATCATCGCTTCCACCACCGGCAGCCTCTCTCTTCATTGAATTTCTCTGGGAAAGGTACCAATCAGAATTTTTCCTTCTCTTCTCCATGAAATCACAAGTTTGAAACCCTAACTTAGAGGGAATGGAAAAATCTTGGATTAGAGTTGAAATTGATCTTTAGGGATGTTTTTAAATGCCAAAAACAAGTGTATGATGGTCCCAATTGATTAAATGAACCTTAGAATGAAGTAGGAAGCCAAGGAGTGGTCTTAGGAAGCTTTTCCTGTAGCTTTGGCATGGTGCCCAGCCATGGGCACCTAAGGCACTAAGCCTAATGCCCAGGGCACCCATAAGACAAAGGAGATTTGGCCTTGGTGCCCTAGCCTGATGTTTTGGTGATGTTATGGAGGCAAGTGGCGCCTTAGGTGCCATAGCTCGTCATGCTTCCAAAGGTGTTGAATTTAATGCCTTTTCTTGTGATTTGATTCGTAGGCTTCAAGAAGGCTTCATCCAATGCTAATATCTAATTCAATTTCAATGAAGTTTTACTTGAGGCACAAAAGATTGATTTGGCTACTCTCAAGTATATATGCCATCTAGTTTATGCCCATATAGCATCATGCCATCTTCATTACATAGACTAAGCTAGGAGAAAAAGTTACAACCTAGAATGACACCATGAATTTGAGAGCACATAGTATATATGTCTAAAAGATGTAGCAAAATCTGAAACTTTGTTGCATTTACACGCAATGATTATGTACATAAAAATGAATATGCAAGCATCGCCTATACATCAGCAAGGCAGGTTGATATGATCAGTAGCACTTACCATTAACTGTTAGTAAGGACGTAACTTCTTGAGTTTTTCACTATCAACCACAAGTTTATGTAAATGGGTACTTGTGAGCCATAACAACATAGAACTTTGTTTTCCAAGGGTGTTTCCCCCCCCTCACACTATGATTACACTCAACCACAATCTCATGGAAACCTTCCTTGATTAATACACTTAAAAGAAAAGAGATGAACATCAGAAACTCTCAAAACAGAGTAAATACACAAGTTGTGAGCTCTCTATTAGCAAATGATTGGCAAAAGTTGACTATTGAAGATTCAGAAGCAAAATGAATGTTTTCTTGTTGATATGACAACTTCTGAAGTCAATATATATAAGCCAAGGATTTAAAAATCCGTTGGAAAAGGATCCATGATGATATCAGCTAAAATCTTCAGAAAATAACCGTTGGTACTGATGTCATCATGCCAGCAATCGACTGATAGAACCACGATAGTAGACTGCTATATTTTAATGAGGTGCCAGTCAACTGATAGAGAACTATTAGTAGACTGATGATTCTCTGTCTTGAAGATTAAAATTCTTTTAGAGTTGATCAGTCAACTAATGGTTATTGAAAGTCAATTTTGATTTTTAGACAAAGATGATATCTAGCATTTTACATTCATTTTAGCCCCTTTAACTTAGTCTTATTGCCACTTTAATCTTACAAGTTGTCCAATTTTATTATATTTTAGAATTTATTGGATATAAATTATTTATGGATTGAATATGTCTTAATTTTATATTTTTAGAACATGAATTGTAAAATGCCCAATTTAATTCTTGTGCTTAATTTAAATTGGAGAGAAAAGTGATGACATGGACGAAATTGATGATGTGGACGTCAATGTGGACGTTGATGTGGCGACCTTTGATGACATGGCAGCTGACTGGGATTTGAATATTGATTGTTGACTACAGGCCCTTGTAGAAATTATTCTTGTTTCCACTAGTAAAACACCACCATATCCCCACCTAAAAGAACATCTTCTTGTCTTTTGTGTTTCTTCTTCCCACTTGCCGAGAGGACATGGATCCTTGGTCAACAAATTAGGTGGCTAGTGGAAGACAAAGGTGGCTAAGAGTGGAAGACAAGCAGCCAAAACATCAATTTAAAGTTGATTTTCTCACATGTGCAGAGCAAAAGGTTAGTAATTACAGTATTAATTTGAAGATTGATTTTCAGTAAAAGAAACGACAATTTCCACCAATCAAGCTTGCCGTCCATAATGCCAAATTGAAGAAAACAAATGAAGAAATTATTTACAAAACTCTCTGGCCTAAGCGACTGGAATTCCTGCTGTCATGCTTTTTAGGCTATAAATAGATGAGTCAATAAAAAAAAGATATATCACATATCTAGAGACTTCAGAAGTTGCACTTGTGACTCCTGGAGCATGGTTAGAGGGAAAGGAAGCCTTCCCACTTGGGAATGGCTCTCTTTCTCCTATTTTCTTCCCTTTTCTGTCATTTTCTTTCATAGTTTCTTAGTAATTTTCTGTCATGTAATTTTCTATGTTTATGGATTGATGTAGTTCGATTATATGAAGCTTTATTGTTGAACAACTTCAGTTTTAATGCAATTTCATTTTAATAGAGTGATTTTACAGATTAAATTTCCTCTTGAATGCTTGATTATCATTCAATGAGTTTAGGATTTTTATCTATTCTAGATCTAGGTAGATATTAATCTGGACTTTGTACATTTACCCTAAATCAGATTATCTAGATTTAGATAATTTTATTTATGTGGCTTGAATGATTTTCTTAAACTTAATTACTTAATTAAATTGTTGATATAAGATTTTAGTCAACTATTTTAATTAAGTCGGATTGTTCTTGAAGATTTTGGATTCAATCACCTTTTACAAAATTAGCCAATCTCAAATGAAATGTAATTAAATTGAATTATTTTTCAATGATCCAAAGATTAATTTGTCTATAAATTAATCGGATTATATCAAATGAAATCAATCCCCTTTTTTCTTGTGAAATTAATCATTTGATGAAATAGAAATTGTACTTTAATCATTTGAACCAATGAGTATTTCTTGGCCAAATTTTTATTTTATCTATTGTTCTGTTAAGCTTGTTACATGTACGCGATTGCTATGTATAAGTAGTGAGTGGAACAAGAGATGATATGTCATATGTGATTGTGGGCATGAATGTAATTAGTACTTAGTCTAATTATATTGAGTTATGGATTAATAAAGATTTTCCTAATTATAATTCTAATATAATTCAATCTTAGAAAAATTTCTCAGAATTTTAGATTAAAAATTAAATAATAGAATTAGCCAATATTAATTAAAGGAAATAATGATGATAAATACAATTCCATGGAATCTATGATTGGTTGCACATCTTTTGTTTGTTTTATTTTCTGTTTTAATCATTTTAATTTCTATTTTATATCTATTTTATTTTACATTGTTTTAAATTATCACAAAACCCCCCTTTTTATGTAATCTCTATAACTTCCTTTATTAAGTCTTAATAGCATTTCACTTAGCTTAACTGAATTTTACTTAACACATCATTCTCTGTGGGATAATACTCGACTCACTACTTTATTACTCGATGCAACCTAGTGTACTTGCTAAAATTTTATATGCAAAATAAAATAAGTATCAAGAGACCAATCAGTCGACCACTCGGCCTAATTAGTCGATTGATAGGATATTGATCCTTAGCTAAAATTCAATCAAAGAGTAATCAATCGACTGTTACAAGTGCATCAGTCGACTGATAGCTCATGATTATAATTTTTCAAAAGCTTCGCATCTTCTAAGGATCAATAAACTGTTTCCACCATTTTCCAACTTAGCTAAAACAATTAAAAATGGTTATCTTGCCTTTCAAAAGCTTTTACATTAATTTTTAAGACAAAATTAAAAAGACTTCTCTTTAGGCTCTTACAATCCCTTTTTGTCTTGAGTGATACTCCTGAAAATATAGACAATAATACACACAGGAAAATATCATTTTAATTTGTTTGTTAATCATCAAAATTCAAGTACAGCTTTGAATGCAATTTGGTCAACAATCTCTCCCTTTTTTATGATGACAAACAAATTTAAAATGGTTAGAATATTTTGAAACAATAGTTTAAGTCCAAAGGGGAAAGCTCCTCCTGAATTTTATATCTTAGGAAAATTTCAATTTGCTTGTGATAAGACAATAATCGCAACACAATCAGAGTTAATCAAGATCAATAATTTAATCAGAGCAGCAGTAGCAAATGAAAAATATTCAGCGTAAAGCAACAGCAGAAAGTTCATGTAATTGCAAAGGATTAGTTTGTAATTTCCAGAACCAAAAAGATTAACCAGCAATACCAAACCAGAAAGCTTTAAGAGTCATAAACATTAAACTTTAGAATAAAAGCTCTAATGTTAGTTCAACAGAAAAATATCATAAAGCATTAAATCTTATAAAATCTTCTCCCTTTTTGTCATCAACAAAAAGAAGAGGGTCTTCATCCTCGATCCTCATGGCCATTCATTCTCCTGGGTGAAGATTACAAACCAAGCTAGTCAGCTTTTGGATTTCCCTCGTCTAAGAAGATGAAGAGGACTCCATAGTGGAGATGTGAGCCTCTAGTGTCACCATGCCTTCTCTAATCTTTGCCATACCTTCTTGTATAGTGTGCAACATACCCATCATCCTAGTTAAGTTATCAAGCAACTTGTTCAGCAGTCTAGTTTACTCCCAAGTATGGAAGCCATGATCAGATGGTTCAACATGATTCATTATCTTGTTTTCTTATGCTCTTAGCCATTTCTCTTTGTAATAAATAAAGCTCATTCTTCTGAGAAAGTTTTCATCTATGACAGATGATTTCATCATTCGCCCAAAATGAGCATTTATACTTACTACTTCAAGAATTTTGGTGATGATACCAGCATAGGGAAGAGGCAACTTTCTTCGGGTGTAGGATTCTATTCTCTTCATGATGAAGTGTAGAATATTAAATGATTTTCCTTGCATTATGCATACCATAGCAAAGTATTCTGACTCAAAAGGGTTTGTAAAACTCCCAAATTTATTAAACAGAGTATGAGTGACCATATTCAGTAGTAATCTATCATTAGTATTCATCTCACTCACTCTGATTTCCTAACCTACCCAGTCTTCTATCCTCAGAATAGTATTGAACACATCTTGTTTATTGTAAAAGATGGGATTAAGTGATGTAAGCTGTCTTGTAAAACAGAGATCACCAGAGCTAGGTGCAAGAATACCCAAAATCTTAACCAAAGAACCTTCAGTAATTTCAACTTTCAAATCTCTCATAGTTGAAGTAACTTTGCCAGTCCTAGCACTATATTCCAAGTTTGTATAGAAAGTTTTAATAACGTCCTCACTCTAAATACTTCTCATACTGATAAAACTCCTTAACCCATAATCATTTAGCAAACCAATGAAAGTAAAGTTCTTACTAGTGAAAAAATTCCAATCAAGATGTTTACTAAGGATTACCTTTTATTTTTCAAAAGATTCTTTAAATTTCTGTATTTGCTCAGGAGTTAGGAGGATGCCCATAGGTCAGTTTGATGTAGCCTTTGTTCAAGATCGTTTGGAGGAGGATGCCATTTGGAAAGAATGTAGTTTGAAGTAGGAGAGCCAAAAGATAAACATATAGGCTTTCAGGTAGTGAAGAAGGTGAAAGAATCCCAAACCTAATTTGTTGAAAACCCTTGAATAGAGCCGAGAGCTTAAAATCTGTGAAGAGATTGAGGTTGAATCGGTGAAATCTTGAAGAAAGTTGCCTTGAAATGCTGAGAGACATCAACAATAGAGAGAAATTGAGAGCGCAACAGATGAAAGATTTAAAATGAATCCCAAAAGCCTGACCTTTCTTTTATAATTGTGCGATTAAATGACCTATCAGTCAACTATTAGAGGGTGATTAGTCGACTATTCACAACTGATTTAGGAATTTTGTTGCTATCATATATCAATCGACTATTGAAGGATGATTAGTCAACTGATTCTTCTTGAGTGCGCAGAAAAAGTTGTCTCAGTGTACAGCATTGGTGCCTGGCGTTGGGTATTCGTGACACTGTCCAACGTCCTTCGATCGATCAATTGACTGATAGACTTTGGTCAGTCAACTAATGTCTTCTGCTTTTTAATGAAGATTTTGGTCAAAGAGTTATTAGTCAGCTGTTTCACCTCTAATAGTCAACTAATCCTTTCTAAGTTTGAATACATGTAGCCATTGAGCATCTAGTTAACTGATAGGGTTTAGGTAGTCGACTAATTGACTGCAGAACTTTAAATTTTGATGTTTTAGCAGCAACTTTGAAAGATGAGTGCCAATGAGTGCCTTAGAGGATATTTTGAGGATTTAAACCTGTGAAATACTTTTAGAGGACACTCTGATGCTTAAGTTAGTAATGAAACACATTATTAAACAACAACAAATAGATTCTATGCAATGAGGAAATAATTTTTAGAGCTCAAAAGGGTTTGTCATGCCAAGTTCTCTTTTTATAAAGCTGAATCTATCCTCAGCAAGGGGCTTTGGGAAAATGTCAGCCAATTAAAAATCTATTTGCACAAATTCAAAAGAGACATCTTTCTTTTGAACATGATCTTTTATAAAATGATGGCTAATGTCAATATGCTTAGTTCTAGAGTGCTGTACAGGATTTTTGAATAGATATATGGCACTTGTATTATCACATCTAATAGGTATATTTTCAAGAAAAACACCAAGATCCTCTAGTTATTGCTTCATCCACAAAACTTGAGCACAACAACTTTCAGCTGCAATATATTCAACTTCAGTTATGGATAAAGCAACACTATTTTACTTTTTACTAAACCAAGAGACAAGGGAATTACCAAAGAATGGGCAAGTTTCACTTGGGCTCTTTTTATCAGTTTTACTACCTGCAAAAT